>JAGQDJ010000025.1:0-203147 GCA_022885665.1 Triops longicaudatus | reverse complement strand
CCCCCCCCCCCCCCCCCTTTCGCTAATTTGACAGCAAGAGAATTATTCAGAGTTCTTTTGTTTTCCCGCGAGTTGCTTTCCCGCAGATAGAAAATACGACTACGGCAATAAAAATATTCCCTCCATAAAAAAAGACAAAAAATATATTCTTATGTTTTGAGACCTATGTAACTCAAGGCTATAAACATTATCCATTCCTAGCTAACACCGTTTCTTGCCCCTCAACCAAGTTTCCCCGCGCTTGTGGAACAAAATCAAAATGGCGCTTTCCATTTTTTCTTTCGCTCTCACTTTTTCCTATGTTTCTCTAAATATTATTTCTCTTTCACAGCTCAACACAGAGGTGAAGAAACACCTCTGATGGATATGCTTATTGATTTCGAAGCTAACCATAGTACCTAACTTTCCCAAACCTTACAAGGAAACCTTATGCCTTGCATTATCGTCGCATAGTCTTTAACGAAATAAAAGTTTATTTTAGAATTAGTATTTTTTTACACCTGCCTTTCACAAGTGTGAAATTCCGAGGACTTCACGCATTACTAAAACTAACACATCCTTGTGTAAACCTAGCCTTAGTCAAACACTAATACCTCCAGGCTATCCAAAGTCTTTTGTTCAATAACCTGAGGTTTGTTAATCTTCACTTCATTAAATGTGTGCCACCTTTGTGTATTAACTAGTTGGTTTTAAAAAAAAATCCATCCAACATTTGTTCTTTTTAGTTCAAACACAAATATTGTACAAAAACCTACACAAGTACCCAAAACTTTGCCCGCTGCTCTCACTAATGCGCTCTACAGCCTACAATACCCAAAGAACGTGCGAGCTACAATGACAAAAACCTTTCGTGGGGCCCAATCTTGCTAAGATTATGCTAGGTCTGGCATTGTGTCCTCTATAACAGGCTACCGGTAGCATGAAGATGACACACATAGCCAGTATGGAGTTACGAAAATGGGCTTAATGATTTAATCCAGTGTGTAAGCCTTCTTTCTCATGTTCATTGAAAAGCAAGCTGCGCTGGCGAAAATGAGCGTAAAAGGCATAACGTTACGACACAATTAACAAAAGCACGAGCTAGGTAAGTGATGAGGATGTTCCAACCACTCCAGATAAGAAAACCCATAGAGCAGAGCCAGGTTGGTGCGTTTCAATTTTACACATCGTAGGGGCGCCTACTTCTTACACGGTAACATACTTGTACGCTGCACGCCCTAGTGAGTCCAAAGACTAATTGGGATCCTCCCCATCCCTCCTTCCCCAGAGTAGCGTGGTAGAAGAACAGACATCGACTAGGGGTTTGAGAGTGGGGGGTGAGACGGACAAAAAAGAAGGTGAATTGCATGGGATGGGGAAAGGGGGTGGAATTCAGTCTCGGGGTTTTGGAAGGTTTGCACGGGGCTCTTTACACCAAACTCACGCTCCCGCACTTGTCTATCCTCTAACTTACACTACACACACTGCTTTTAATATGGGCCGAGTGACGGAGACCACCCCATCTTTGCTGTAAGCCGACCGACCCCGCGACCCTTTACCCCATTACGTGCGTTCGTTTCTCATGTGTGTGTGTGTGTGTGCTTCGTGCGTGGTGTATAGATCGGCATGGTACGAAGAGGAAGATGGGTTCTTATTGATTTCTACAGCTGCGATATACCAACTTCTAGTCTTTTACTATAAGGGTGGAAAGGCAGCACGGCAACTTCAATTTGACTCATATACGCTTCTCCCCACCAATACAAATGGAAAATCGGTGTATATTCCCAAGATTTTCAGGTTCGCCTGGACCCGACATAACGATCCCGTTAGGTTCGCATAGGGACTCGAACCACATTTCTGCAAAGATATACGGCCAATACCCTTTTAGCTGTCACAAAGTATTGCTACACGGCAATACACAAGCTGTTAGTACTAATGTAAAATCATGGTCCTAGCCACGATTTTTTTTTCCGGGGACATAAATAAAAAAAAAATAGATTAAGAAAGAGTGACACGCCCTTTTACACGCAAAAACGATTTTAATTAGGGCTGATTTCCAGTTGTCATGAAGCGAGGCATGGGGAAATTTGAGGGTAAGGAATGAGGGTGTACGGGATAGAACGAAACGGGGGTGTATTAGAAATCGTCAGCATTGCATATTGATTATCGACGGCTTCGAAGACTCGGGTTTGTTAGGAAAGGGGTGGGCGGCTTCCCCTCGCGTTATTCATGTATTTCAATCGTAGTAATCGCGGGAGGATGAATTACGCGACACGGAAACTCTATGGCAGGGGTCGGGAAAGCGGAGGGGAAGGCGCTACGCTTTTTGACGAGTGGAGCGACTGAAACAATAACTTCATAAAGGAAAGGCTGATAGGGGTGGGTGGGAGGACCTAATACTTTTAAGACTCGGGCCTCATTCCCGGCTTTACTTCTATGAACGTCGATGTAGTCAATGCCTAAAGAAAAGCTAAAGCAGGCTTTCCAAAGCTTCGACGCAAACGATTTTATGCGGGAGCATGGGTTTCGTATCACACATTAGGAAAACGGAGCCAAGGGGTTTTTGTCACCGACGACTACTTGATAAGTCGAGAACTGGGCTCACGTCTAATACATGACAGGGTGCCACGGAAATTGTAACGTAGCACTGCTCCAAATCGAAAAGTGAGAAAGGCTCTCGATAATTAACCCTCCTTCTTCCCCTCCTCGACTGCTTCTTCTTTGGGTGCGGAACTCATGCGCTCTTTACGTTTAGTTGAGTTGAATTTTTAATTAGGAAAGTAATTGGATTCCGAGTCCGGGGACATAAAAGAATAGGAGTTGAAAAACGAGCTTGGAAAGGAGAGCCCACGTAAATGAGAGAAGAGGTGATGGAAGAATCGTTAAAAAGATTCTTCTAACCCACTGCATGGAAAGAAAAGAAGTGGTAAAATAAAAATATGTACACAAAAAACTCCGTCTTAATTCCATCTCATTCCATGCTTGGGCTTTTGCTCCACAATGCTCCGGATAGATACGATCTTCGCTTATTTTTCGCGTGTTTTTCTTCTCCAACTATACAAACTACTTGGGGAGAGACTTTTTTTCGTGTTGCCCTGTTTCTTCCAAACCCTCCCCGAAGAAAAAAAGCCACCCCGACCCAAGATTTCGAGTTTCCGAAAAGTTTACTTGGAACAATAACAGGAAAAACTTCTGGCTTTAAGTCCTGAGTTCAATTTTCGCTTTTAAGGATTTCATTTCGTAAACCAGTTTCAAGCAAATATGTCTTCGCTAATAGCACAGCTCATGAATGAATGAAACAAGAAAAGAAAGGCCAAGAAAAAAACAAACCCAGCTCAAACTTACCTCCTTCTCTTTGGCAGCGAGCTCAAGTTGCAGTGATGGGCGGGCCAACATGTCAAGGGGCGTATCCATGTTTGCGGCAGGGGGCGTGTGTACGTCACGCTCTTGATTATGCCCCCTGCCCTGGGTCACCAACTGACCCGGGGCCGTCGTGGCACCCTGACCCTGTCCCGGGCTCACCTGCTGCAATTGCTCTTGAAACGCTGTCACTTCTTTCTCCGCCAGCGCTGCACGCTAAATAACACAAAAACAAAAATCGTATAAAATCGTATAAAAATCGTATAAAATCGTACAAAAACTTTAGTAACATAACTCAACATTATTGATAGCTGCAATTATTTTTTTTTCACTTACTAATACTTAAATTTACTTTTTACGTTATTTGAATTGATTTACTGACCTTACTACAGTAGAATCGTCATAAAGAACCCTTTTATAATAAACCTTACGGTTACAGAATTTACTTTTACTGCAGTTTACTTTTGGGTCTAAAGATATACTGCAGAAAAAAGGCGTCCGATATAAAGAACTTCTGACATACCAAAGACTTGTTTTCTGTTCTCAGTACGTTCGTTATAACCATATTCTTATACCATCACTTAATTCACTGTTTTTTTTTAAATTGTTATTATAAAATTGTTTTTATTATTTTCAATAAAATTGTTTTCATTATTTTAAATTGTTTTTAAAATTGTTATATAGTGTTATGTGCTATTTATATAGTCAAAATTCCCCAGAAATTCGATTAAAACAGAAGTGACATAACAACAGTGGCATAACACACATCGAGAATTTTTCTACGAATAACCATAAGCTCGAGTAACACGCACCGCTGCTCAACCACGACAAAACCGGTTGCTGGTCCGGGCTGTGGTCTTTTAACCTTTGTCCCCTTTGCGTCCAGCCTTCTTTACGCCCCCAAGGTCAGAGTCAACAAGAGTCATGAACCATTTTTCCAACTTATCGCAACTCGTGCAACCCTCGGTTTCTATTCTCGGAACGCCTGACCCGGGTGACCCCCCTTACGAGGGGTAAGGGTTGTAAAGGCAAAGGGGTCATGAAGTAGTATGGGCACTCGCTCTTCGTGAAAAGGGTGTTATCTCTCACAAAGCATGTATCAGAGATTATCACGCGGTTCAAGACACCGCTGAACATGTTTGCCATACTCGAGTTCCAAACACGGGCATAATCAACACAGGCACCTTTCCCCCCCCCCCCCCGAAACCAGTGCTGAAACTAAAGAAAACACGGCGGGTAAACTCGGCGAACACGAGGCCCAAGTTCCATAAAAGTGTGTATGTGTTCGGGAATAGCAAGGGAGGAGGAACGATTCGCCTTGTGGGCTCTATCGTCACACACTCTAGCTAATGGAGTCATCCGGTTTATCGACCCATCATCGACAGATTCTTTGGGGCGCAATACCTTGTCTACGGGATACCCGAGCGTCGTTTGCTTTATGTTGTTTCTTATCCTCGTTAGACAGTCCGTTTACAATGCCCCTTTTATAATAACTTTTTCCCCCTCGTTGGGCAGCCTATCATGATTTTGGCTTGAATCAATTGCCAAGATATATTCTAAATACGTAACATATTCCTCAGTAATAGCTTCGGCCTACACTGTGTGTACCATAACAAATATGACTCGCAGAAATCTAGAGGAATACTATCCCAGGCCTGTTTGGGCTTGTTGCATCGCACCGCAGCAATGTTGCGGCGAAAGGGACAGTTCAAGAAAGGTAAACGACAAAAGTTATCAATCGCTTTACAGGCAAGAGCCGAAAGATCAATAAAGTCAAAAACTCACCTCCCTAAACCCTCCGTTTGGTAACAGAGGTGCTCCACGGCCAAAAACCCACCCCCTAACAACCTACCGAGCATTTTACTGCTCCTGTTGTGTGTACCTTAGGCAGAAATGCGTTGCACCCTGCGGCGGTATTTTCCGCCTATTTCTTCAGTATGGCGACAATGTTGTGTGTGCCCCGTAAAAAGCGCAGCCAAGTTGTTTCTCTAGCTTCGAACAAAAGCCGGAACGTCGGGTTGTTGGATTGAGTAAGGAGCGGAGCGGCTTATTTGACGCACTTCCCGCTAGCTCTTTATCTACACCTTCATTAGAACCGCTATACACTCCCACTTCTCGATACCGATCAATACCACCGACATATGCAAATGAGGTGAAGACCCCCGGATGGCCCTTTCGTTTCCAGCAGGCACGCCAACGACTCGGTACTGTTTCCAGATGCCTTTTCGACACGACATGAATCTTTTACCACCGTTCGCACACTGCTGTCTTGTTTTCTGCTGCAGTCAGGGACTCCCGGTCCCCGTCCAAGACTTCTGGACCTCGATGTGATACCTCGTCGAGCTTTTGTATACAGCAATGTCTTTGTTCATGTTCGTTCTTATCAATAAAACAAACTTTTCCCCCACCCACGTCTGACACGTTCTTAGCATTTACACTTCCTTGCTGCTGTGGGATGTGCTTCCTTTCGACGCTCGCAAGACTCAAATCGAGCCGCGCCATCAGATCCTTGAGAATAATACACCCATTGGGCACATTTTTACCTACATGACTCTTCATTGCTTTAGCTTCATTGCCTGAGCACAGTCTTGCCAGAAATGACTTCATGTGGGACGTTCTTCGTCAAAAAAGAAACATCTGATCGGCGGCAGGCAAGGGGGAAAAAATGAGCAGATTCCCTAAATCTAGCGCACAAAGCATTTCTGGCTCGAAAAATACGAAAAAAAGGCAAATCCCAACTCGGCAGTCGGACCAATTCAAAACTTCCCCCGTCATTTGGAATTGGTACATTCCTGGCGAGAATGAGGTAAGATCGTTCAGATCTTCCATTTCAGTACACTATGCTGCAGAGCCGGACTTAGATTTTTTTTTTTTCGGGTTCTATCATCAAAAACGCCCGCCAAGTCTAGCAGTCAAAAATGAAGAAAAAGCTGGGGAGTCAATGTAGCCACACGAAGAAATAATAAAAAAGGAAAATAAATAAAAACGCACAGTAAAGCCTTGGTCAAACGATAACAAAAAAGATTTCTGAGAAAGAAAACGATCAGGAGGTTAAAGGGAAAAAAAAGAAGCCAGGGAAAGGGTTTGGTTGGCGGTGACTTCGTGTGTATGTGTGTGCGGTGTGTATAAGTGTCGGAAAGAAAGAAAAGAGAGTTAGTTTTTCGAGGGGTGTGGAATTGGCCGCCAACAAGCCGGAAATGTTGGGCTTTACAGGGCTCTGACGACGACTCACTCGGACAATTGCGTATTGATCGGCGGGTGTCGAAACACACGCGACGGTCCTTGTGGGCTCTCTCCCCGTCTCGCTCAAAAACCGACATCCCAGCTTACTGCTTTCGGCTCTGCAACCCCCACAATTCTCAGTCACCCCATTTTCATCCACAGCTCTCAATCGGCTTTTCTTCACTCTTATGACTCCGATACACACCCCACCGAGAACCCTTATCATGCATGATGGCCTAAGATAGTCCTGCTCTTACAAGAAAAAAAGCCACAAAATTCAAAATAATACTTCATTTCCTACATCCCGCCCAAGAGCTTTCTCACTGCATTGTCCAACGTGAATACACACACGGAACAAGTGAATACATGAACTTGTGCTTTCTAAGCTAAAGTTCCCTTTTAATTTACTATAATTTTACTGTAGCATGTCGTTATAATGAACCCCTTTTACAACGCACTGCCGGCTATAGTGAATTGCCTGTAAGGCCCCAAGTTAGGTATATGTAAAAAAGAGTTTGATATAAGAAATTTCCGTTATAACGAACAGTTTTATTAATACTGAGCGGTTCGTTATAAGGAAACTCCGCAGTATTTTTTTTAAATTTAACTTACTTGGTTATTTATTTTACATTTATATTCTGCAGTAGAATCTCACTTACACGAAAATCAGAAGAAAACTTCGATTCATGCACGAAAAGTTCGTTATATCAGACATAAGGGTGTACCACTGTATATTTTACCTTACAAGCCGTGTAAGCTGATAATTCGTTATAAAAGGTTTACTATAATCTGACTGTGTATAATGTCTTTGACGTTTTGTCTATTGGCGTTAGTTTTATTAAAGCTTCATTTATTTACTTATTTTTTTAAAGGAATTTAGGCACAAGGATGGCTAGTGTTATTTTTTCAGCTCTATTTTATCTCGTTCACGCGACTGACCTAAAGTCTAGCAAACGAACGATTGACTTGTAGAAAAGCTGTCAGGTCATCTTGGGCAAAAAAAGCAGAGGATATCGTGTCATTGGACGTGAAAAGGGTCCTTGCGTCGACCCGAGGTCCCAAAGAAATTGCCTGGGCAATTGAGGCACGGAGTCGTCCCAAACTCGCCTTATACTTCTCTTTTGCTCTCTGTGTGACCCTTTCTGGTACTATTTTTTTTTTTTTCAACCCCCCACGCCCCAGCTCATTTTTTGTTGCCTTCTGGGTTTTCCTAAAGCTCGGTCATAGGAGGCAAACGGCGAGTAGTGAGAAAACCTGTGATCTTCAGATCAGTGAAGCTATTCACGGATCCTCCCTTACCGCTCTAACCACGTTTGTCCCTCTGTCCCGGCAACTAATCCAAAAACTTTCTGGGCGACATCAATAGACCAGGCTTTTGCTACAAATGCAGTCTCTTCACAAGGGGCGCGCGAGAGGAGCCGAAAAAAGGAGAAAAAAATCAGCTCAAATGACCCAATTTCCTCGAACATCGCCATCCGATCTGGAAGCTCCTAGATCGCTACTTTGCTCCCTTCCACGGTTATAAGGTCAATCTTTCGTTAAACTCGGATAGATACACCATACAACCCCACAACATCTCTCGTTACTCTGCAAGGAAGCTCTCTATCTGTACACCACAAACTAAGGTATCAATTTACCCGTTTTGCTGGCGCAAGGAAACGGCTTGTGACTCGTCGCAAGCTCATTTTTTCTTCACCAACTTCAAAAAGACTCGGACAGTCAGTCAGTGTAACACATTCACATAACACTGATACATGGAGCTGCCCTAGCGTAAAGTTTAACCTATACATTACACCCGAACCGTTCGGATTCCCCTAAAAAGCGAGACAGCCAACGGGAGTGAAAGATGGCACTGGAAACCGAACACACATTCGCAGTAAAAAAAATTATCAAAAGTCAAAAACTTTGTATATTTAGCTCTAAACAAGAGTATGGCTCCTTGAGCTCTTTTTCTCCCAATGTACCCATTTTACAAAAGGACAGCAATAAGGCAATAAAATGAGAGAGGGAGCGGAGTGCAGGCGTGCGGGTTCATTCATCATTCACGAGTCCATTCCTAGGGTCAGTCCACTAATTCAACTAAAGGACGGCTAATGGGAATTTATACCGTACGTATACCACGTTCTTGCATACACTGCCTCTCCTCCACCTAAAAATGAACGATGCCATAGCGCCACTATTTTCTAACTAGAAGTCATTTCGTGCTCAATTCGGTTGAGCCTTGTTTTTAGAACGCCAAGCCCCTGGAAACTTCGGGAAAGGAGAGACATGGACGATCTGTAATAAGTAGAGGCTAGGGCCAAGAGACATTTATCAAGTCGACAGAAGGAGGCGAGCTCTCCCGACTATTTCTTACGGCTCCAATTGACATCGACATCTTGCATGATGTCAGGTGGGAAATCTGGGGCGTCGATTAGCTCTTTGTCCTTTTCCTCGATACACAGAGAAGAGGACCGAGGGGGGGGGGGGGGGCAGAAACCACAGAAAGGGGCGAACTGAGCCAAATGGGGGACTTTAAAGCACCTACCCTTCAGGAACCTTGATGCGTTTCGATACCATATACCATTACACACAGCTTGAGCTTGCGTCGTTTTCTCGCACCAGAACCACCACCTCATATTTCGTGGTGACGTGCCCATAATGGTTTGGCCAGAAACGCATTTCTCAAACAAAAGTGAACGAATGAACGACATGACGACAGCTTGGGTTGAGCAACGGTAAAAATGATCGCGAGAATTACAAGAATACAGTGCGCGTCAACATTACGCTTCATAAACAAAAATGCAGAACAGAACAGTCTTGGGTATTTCTCTCTTTATCAAGGAAAAAGTACCCATTCCGTGCGCTGGACAGAAAAAAAAAAGAGAAGACACTATTCTGGGTGATACATAAAGCCATAAAACATTATGGTGAGGGAGTTTTGTGTGAAGGATGATGGGAAAAGAGGGGTGTGGAACGATGCGAAGGACTGATCGGTGGAAAATTGGAAGATTGACTGGGACGGTTGGTTTCCTAGCCAAGGTGTCCGTCCATCAAGGTCCCATCATCGACTCGTTTTATAGGCCTATCAAAGCGCAAGGAGTCGCAGCCCAAACCAGGGGAAAAGGGAAAGACTTGTCAAGTCAAATGGGATTCAGCAAAGCTTTTTTCGATTTCAAGAGACCTTACAAGTACTAGGGACAAATACGAGAGAAAAACCCACAACCACGGCTGAGGCAACACGTGGCTTGGCAAACGGACAAGGGGGGAGAGAGCATATATTCCATTTTTTTCCAATCCCCCTCAACACACGTCCTTTTTTCTCTCTTCTCACCAGACTTGACTGAGCTTTACGGAAATGTTGCGACGGTTAGCAGCGGCCTGGAGCACACAAGTTGATACAATATCCCGCGCTACCTAACACCATACGACTTCAACCACAGCACCCCCAAAGGTAATCTGAGGACTTGCACAGTCCCAGCTCTACACCTCTCGATTAATGTGCCAACAATGTGGGTGCATAATGGCTTGCTTGCCTTCACTTGTCCCGGGAACTTGGCCAGAAAGCCGGCGCGGTTTACCAATATCTGCCCTATCTCAACAATCATTTTCGCCCAATGGATTTAGTATGCGTGTACCGCTATGCTTTTTACCTTGATACACCTGGCTACAAGTGCTATAAATGCAAGCAAATAAATGTTTAAATATAGTTTTCCGGCTTATGGATAAGTTATTGCCACCTTGGACAAACGTCTGTCACTGCGTGATTGTGCCACGTCGTTAGTGACGCAACGCAGTATCCAGGAAGAGGAAAATAAAACATCTTGGAACACGATTTCTTCCCTTGTAGAACACAACCCAGCGCAATTCGCGATTATGGTAGAGGTTTATCCACCAAAAAAAAAGGAACCGGAAAACTGAGTTTGGAGAAAGGGGGATCTGCATTAAAAAGTCAACTCGACTGGACGACAAACACTGTCGTTTACGGTAAACAAGCCCGGTTTTCTTTGCCTTTCTCTCCTTTCAAAGTCCGCTTAGGACATTCTTCCGAAGCCCTTGTAAAGCGACGGATAAACAGCAACAGGTGTCTGGTGTGTGTGGCTGGGCATCAAGCGTCCTCTCCAGCTGAGATTAGAACAGGTCTTTTACCACACACTTGCTCCATGTGTGACGTGAACTTACGTACTTGCTTCACCTTTTAAAAACACCACCACGCCACACATTTTTGAAACAGTGCCGACTCGAGTGTACCCGCTTCAGATAATCAGGGCATTTCACAATGAAAATCAATACTGGCAACAGCAAAACCACTGGTGTCAAGTGAAATCGGTAAGGGTCGAAAGGGTGCATTTTCTAGCAACCCTTCACACACTTGCTGGCATGACAAGATGGTGCACGTAAGCGATATACTTTTTGTTACTCATGGAAGACATATCGTTAAGGCATATCATTAAACGTGCTTCAAGTAGCTGAAAATACTGGAACATTTATTCGTACAAATATTTAAAAATGGCCCACAATTTCGAGCCTTAAAATATGGCATGCGTTTCTACACACGAGGCCAAAGACAACTTGGGTCTGGTGTAGGAAACGAGAGGGTGAAAGAAGAAATGTAGGCTTTGGAATTGCCAGAACAAGGAAATGCGTTTTTTTTAATAGCTAAGCTCATAAAAGCTGTTTCCCTCTGAACTGTATAGCCGATCTGCATAGGCCTTTTGCCTGTTTAGTGGCATGTCTGCTCCACATTGGAACGTATATGCAGTTTCAGGCTCCTATCAACTAGTTGATGAAGGATATATAGGCAAAAACCCGCCTTTTAACCTCCTCCCAATGCAACTCCCCCCTTTTACAGGCAGATACGGCTGTCTTTTCTTTTCGAGCAAGCCCAGTTTATTAACATGGGAACCACAAGTATTTCGATAATTGTTCCATATGGCCTTTGAACATTATGTTCGTAAAAGCTTTTTTCCTTGGACTACCCCTTTCAATCGCACGATAGCAGCTTAGCACTACAAAGGGTACAGAATCGCAAAAATTCAAATAAACCCTGTAAGACTGTTGGTAATGTCTACTTTTTATTGAGACACCCAAACACGCAATGGTTTTGTCTTCCGAGCTGTCGCGTTACATAAACAGGGGCCGTGGTGAGCCGTGTTGTACTCTGGCTGTGCATGTCGCTGGTCTGTTTTTTGCTTTCTATAGGCCTAGAGACGACAAGTGAGCGTTGGAAATGTCTCAGCCATAACCAGAAAGTTTATATGGCTGTTATATACGTAGCGCAGAAAAAAAAGATAAGCCAGATGGAAGAGGGCGAGGCACCGCAGACGCAAGTGATTAAATTTACGAGTCTTGATAAAAGATTGAAAAAATCCTTTTCCAATCCTTACCACGCCGGTATGGATGGCTTTACTAATACAAATACCAAACAAACCCAAGTTCTCAGAGAAGTCTTCCTTTACTTAGCCAAGTCGGTATGCACAAACACAAAGGCGACATGCAGACTGGAAGACTGCCCCAATTACAGCAAAGGCAAGCAACAGATACACACGGCAATCTGACAGCTTGAGATAAAAATGTCGCAGCTTCCACAATTTCATTGTCATAACGACAGTTTTAACTTGTGAGCATTCCATCTTAGGACAGGTACAATCGACAAACGTTCAAAACAGAAAAGGTTTTAAGATCCTGTTTATAGGGAAACGAAAAGTTTCTTACTGCCCAATTGACCAAATTAATCGAACTACACACGTTCCTGCTCATCAAACATGCTGCTTGACTCCCCGAAAACTGAAGTCTCTGAGAATCAAGACCGCAATGACAAATAGAAGGAACTGTCTATCTAAAAAAAAGGACCAAAGACGCTTCTTTTTTTTTAATACGAAGCGGAGTCCTAAACACAGGCAGAATACGGTTCAAACCTCGAAAAACAAGACTTAGATGCAGCCCAAGTTCGGTTAAAAGAACCATGACGAATCTTGTCTGACATTCAAAAGGACATCGTCGACTTGACCAATGATGATCACGGCCATCATTCGGATCTACCAATCCAAAAGAACCGAATACATGTTTGCATGCTTTCTTTCAACATTTCCTACACGACTTTTTGTCCCTTTTTGCCTTTGATTCACGATCAACCTCCCAAGCTACCCGCGGCACTTGCTCTGTGGCATAGCGACTACCCGTTTTCTTCCTTTCCTCTATCTCCAGGCTTCTCATTTTTCTACCTCTCCCGCTGCATCTCTTAGATCACCAACCGTTAAGGGGGCAGGCTCGGTCATACTTCTGACATTTTTGACTTATGCATCCTACGACGATGACAGTCATTAGAATGATTATCCTGCCTGTCGTTAAACAAGTGGAACAACCCGAACACGGTTAAAAACAAAGAGAGAAGCAGAAGCCTTTTATTCGGTCTTTCTTGGACTCACACACCCGAAATGGAGCTAAACACTACAGCCAAAAGGGACGGAAATTCCACAATACATGTTTACGTGATGATTTCCTTTTTGGCCATTCTTGCAAGCGTAGGAACAATACTATTTTCGCCAGCTTTCGGTTTTCAACATGACTAATGCAATTAAAATGCTACCGGTTGGGCCGGAAAGAACAAGCTCGTGCTGCAATGATGCCTTGTCTTTTGCTGTTTTCCCCAGTTGGGTTGACAAAAGAGCTCGCCAACGAAGTAAAAAAAACGATGGAGACAAAAAGAAAACGAAAGCAACAAGGCAGACATGGGGAGGGAAAAATAAAAGGAGACGGACACTCACTTGTTGCCAAAACTGATGGGCCAGAAGAATCGCGTTGTCTTTGGGCAGATGCCAATCCAGGCGAGGATCCACAGCCAGGGCATCTAGGTTCATTGCAAACCTAGGCCTCTTAGAAAGGAAGCGCGCCCTCTTGTCACTGAGCACGCCTTACAAGTTTGAGCCACCAAAGACGCAATGCACTTTACTTTTTCTCTTCCTGCTCTTTTTTAGAGGTCAGGCTTTCTCGCACATGATTTCAGTGTAGATACTGAGGTTAGGTAAACTACCATCTGGGCAACACGACGAAAAGTAAAACAGGACAACAATTAACTCGAGATCGGGTGGTAAATGGTAAATCCGTTAAAACGGTGTTGGCCGTTTAGGTGTATCCACGCCGAATTTATTTGTTGCGAAGCTCGGCCAAGCTTCGAACAAATGAACTTGGCGTCAACTCAACATACGGAAAAAGACGGAACGACAGCTCCACAAAGCTATCTGCTGCAAAACACACGACATGCAACAGGGAATATCTGAAGTTTTGCCAAAAAACTGTTAAACGGGGCTGAAAAGAGCGACAAATCAGCAGCTTTCCTATGATGCGAACAAATCACGGCAACTTAATCCAGAGTTTGCAAGCTTTTAACGCCAATCGCGTTGTTCCAACTTAACTCCTATTTGCTAACTATTTGGGACAAGTTTAGGAGCTACTTACGGTCCCTGTGTTTAGAATAATAGGAGGTGAATGGGGGCTTCGAAAGTTGTACCCAAGTTCGGAATCAGAATGGCACAGACTTGAGGTACCCGGCAGCTTTTGCCGGCGCCAAAAAGCACACCGAGACTTCCTAACCTCGGACCGGCTGAGACAGGACTCGGCAAGCGGTCAGAGCACAGACCAAAAGCGGCCCTCTTGCGGGTGTGATATGGCCTGGATATCAGGGGCAAAGGGGCCTGACATGTCAGTAGGGCAATTACGCCGATCTGCTAATTAGAAATCGACCCAAGTTCTTCTGTTTACCATTGGCTACACCGAGTCGCCACAGGGAGGGGCTTTTAAATTCAACAAATGCTCTATCCGCAATTTATTCATTCAACTGTCTGGTTCAATCACTTTTCTATTAAACGGAAATTACGACAACAGATGTAGTCCTACTTAAATCACCTAGCTCTAGTTTACTCACGTAAGTTACAGCTTTTTTTAAGATTTCATTAACATCATTCGCTAGTTCCCCCCTACCACTTATATAAACAAAAAACTGCCAAGCCTTCGAGTAGTTTAAGGCCCCCTTTTCTTAGCTGGCATAAAAAAGAAACAGCTTATATGCTCACTTTTCGGTGGCAATTTTTTCTTAAGTTTTCAACCATTCAAGCCCAAACTTGGTGGGGGTGAGGAGGTATGCAAACCCAAACCTAACTTGTCTATACAATCAATGGCGACATGCACGAAATTTTCGGTCCTTTTCGTCTCTCGCGAGCGACTTCTTATCAAGACTGCCAAAAGTTGGTGTTAACGGCCTGCGACCGTAAAATTGCTCGCGCGCTTCGCAGTTGAAGCAAAAGAACTTTTTCTTATAAAAACTTCCCAATTTGGAAAATTAAAATTGGGGGGGATTTCTCCGGACTAAAGTTCTGTATGACCACAAAAAATGGATTGCTTCTCTTTTCTGATAAATAAAAACTAACCCTAAAAATCCTGCCGGTAGTGAATCATCACATACACACACGTGCCTATTTTGATGTAAGCCAATCAGTCTAAACAGACGCACTAAGTTAATGAAGTTGCACGCAATCTTGAGTTGCTGTTTATTTCGGGGTATAAAACAGAAACTATCACCAGGGTTTGAATGACGGATATAAGATATCTTACGCACGTTATGAATGAGTGACAAAAGCTTGCAAACTTTGGAAGTAACACATGGTCACGCATCAACTTGTTTTTAAAAAAATACGAAAATGCAATTCGTCAACTGACATTTGGACACTACCTTTGGAATTATCTTTTTGGTTAAGTGAACCAATGACACTCGGCAATAAACTTATGGAAAGAAAAGATCCAATGGGCAATCACGGGTATTTTTTTTTTGCAAAACTGATATTTTTTATCGCACTGATTTTGGTTGTAATCCTTGAGGCTAAAAACTTTGCACACCACCTTGATTGCACAACTTACGGGGGATTCGTCAAAACTGCGTGTGTGGGGCTATTGAAGACAAGTGCACGATTAGCTCGCAAACTGGTCCGGCCGTCACGAAGGGCCTAAACAGACTGACTGATGCTTTCGTAGTGAGGCGAGAACCCGGGAGTTGGGAAGGGGAAGTTCTATGCAGAGTGCGCCCGATAAGCGCACGTCAAGGCCGCCGAACGTCAGTGCGGGGCAAGACGACTACGGCTAATGCTCGACACTGTACCGGCTAACTGACTTGAAAGCTCGCGGCGGTACAAAGTAGTAAAGGCGGGTGGGGAAGCCTGCCGATGTGCGCCTAAACCAAACAGTTCCAAATGATCTGAAGCATCGTAGGATTCCTATAATGCGATGAAGGAACGATGCGCGCGTCAGCACCGAGGCGCTAACCGAAGAGATTCAACGAGTGCGCGGTCGGTCAGTTGCAAGTCACGAGTTGCCGGAAAGGACAAAATGCTGAGAAAAAAGTAAATACAGAAAAATCCCAATAAAAACGAAAAGATTCTGGGCTCAGCCCAAAGACAGTCGTGTGATCTGTTGTAGCGTGTGGCTTTGTCGAACAAGCAATGGTTAAACAAGATGCGGGAAAAGACAACGCATTTAAAGCTCGCGTTTCAGGAAACACTGAGTTTATTAGACGGCGATACCGAAAAGGCCCTTCATGAACCAAGGCTTTGAATACTCCAGATCGACAATAAAGCACGTTAGACAGGGCGCAATTCCTATTTTTGCGCAACAAAATGTTTGCTTCCAGAAGGGATAATTCTTTGAATGCGAAACTTTCACGCTTGTGAGACACAAAGCGCAAAACTGGGGAGCTCAAGAAATGAGTGTAATGCACGACTGGTTCGGTTTAATTATCAAAGGCGACAGTTTCATACCCAGAATCTATCCGCTAAGGTCCTGAACGACAGAACTAGCGAACGCAAGAAGTCTTTCGATCATTTGCAGCTTTTATGCTAGATAATAATTTGTCTTTGGACTAGCAAATGAGTCCACGGCCTTTACTCACGCCAACAGGGTTCAGGCGATTTAGAAACGTGTAACTGACACAATACAAAAAAACAACAACATGGGAACGTAAAAAGAGTCAATGTGATTGACAGAAAGGTCCAGGTGTGGCCGCCTGATTAGGGATAAAGCTAATCAATTAACCAAGAATGAATGTGTCTCGCTTTAGCTGGCACAGAAAAGACGATCATGACGCCGACACTTACTGCGACAGAAGCCATTGTAATAAAAGAAACCAATAAAGCAAATCGACTGCCTACAGGTTACAGGTAATGTCTAAGGAAATTACGTCGTCTGTTTTTGCACTTAGGTGCAATAATGCTGACGCTAAGGAATATTGTAGTTCACGGTAATCAGACATAAGACTATTATTACCTATAACGAGTCCATACAAAATCATTATCAATATCTTGGCTTGAGTCGCGAACTACGGAAGCAAAAAAAAAATAAATAAATAAAAATAAAATAAAAATAAAAAAATAAATAAATAAAATAAAAAGATAGAAAAAAATACAAAATAAAAAAATGGGCACATTTTTGCCACTAAGGTTTAACTTATCCATACTTCGTGCTACTGTTTCAAATATTTTGCGCTGTTACCGTACGTCAATTTTGCAAAGTGTATATCGCTTTCTTTGACACTCGTTATGGCTACAACAATAGTAAACCGTACGAAAAAGCTCAAAGCTGTAATTAGGAGCAATCATTTAGTGCGGTAACAAGGAACAAGAAAGCTAGTACTTCCATGAGAATGAGCTTCAGAAGGCATGCCAAAGTTCTCAGTAACGGAGTAACGTTAAGATGAATAAACAGCTAAGCGTCTTATGGGAATTACGCGATGTCCTAAATACAAGGCTACAGGGATTGTCGCTAGCCACCCTTGAACCATGACATAACCGGGGGAACCGCTTCATCTACGGCTTAGTCAGTCCTGTCCAATCTTCCAAGGCTCTTTTCTATGTAGCATTCAGGTGACAAAGGAAATGCTCAGTGTTCAAAGACTCAGTTAACCTTTCGCACTTTACAAACAAAACCCCCACCTAATGCCTCATTGCCTCGTTGCTAAATTCGACATATATAAGGGAATTGCGGCAGAAAAAGTCAATTAAAGGTAACAAATTTAAATCCTGTTATTTCCTAGCGAAAACAATTATTTTCTTCATAATTTAACTGTACGGAATACGCATGAACTGTGTAGTCTTCGTGTGTGACAAGACATTCTGAGTCGTCTAGTACAGTATTTACAATAAAATGTTGCTAAAAGAATGTTGCCCACGTCGTGCCTTGCTGATTAAATACAGTGCACTCCCTCTTATCCGTCAGGCATGGCAACGGAGCCTACAACGGACAAGCGAAAAAACTAGGCGATCCGGAAAACCTTATGGTACGAGTTAAAACCTCAAACGAGTTAAAATAAATAAAACCTTAGAACACAATTTTACGCTAAAAATACAAATTTATCAATAATTTCTTCGACACGAATAAGAAATCAGTAATTTATCTTTAAACTTAAAATCCTTTCAAATTCGTGCAGATTTTCTCGAATTTTGACGTAAGCTTGTGAGGTTAAAATGGTAACAGATTATTTCGTGTACTGATAAAGCGGAAGTCTTCTGTATGCAGAAACTGGCTACAGCGATTGAATTTATAAGTACGCAATACGACAGATTCTTCGCATTTTTGTTATGCAATTTTTCTAAAAAAACATAAACACCCTAAATACATACTGAAAATAAATAAAAAATGTGACGTAACATCGTTATTCACTGTTCGTTAATCGGTTTTAAGCCCTTGAAGTTTCACATTCCACCAATCTACAAGTTAAGTAGGTTACAGACTCCAGGATGTAAAGTGAACTAAGCTTCTGACGTTAGTTACCGCCTTGTCTCCTAAGAAACTAAAGCTATTTCTTCCGTTTTCCGCGTGTTTTACACTCAACCACCATATAGGTTTCAATCACAATGTGAATAATAATAATAATTATTTTTGGATCACTGCAGCTTTTCTACAAGTAACTAGAATTTCTTGAAAAGCAACTCGAAAAGGCATTGCAAATGTGTCAAAGTTTGCATTCTGTACTCTATAAGCAGGTTACTGGGTCACACAATGCGTTTTGTTTATTTCATTTATTTACTATTTTTATTTTTTTAAATTTATTTTTATATTTATTTTTTTTTCTTCCGTAATGAAATTAAATGAGTGCTTTTCAGTTACGTTTCAGTTACGGTCAAACAATGCGTTTTTGTTTCTTTTATTTATTTATTTTTTATTTTATTTATTTATTTTTTTGCTTCCGTAATGAAATGAAATGAGTGCTTTTCAGTTACGTACATTGCAATTTGTATTTCTATTGTACGTAAAACAGAGTACGGAAGGTGTTCAGTTCCACCTCGCCTGGGCTGCTGGAATTGTTGTTACTGCCTAGCAATGCTTTCCACGTTGCTCTTCCAGTCCCTCCATCGCCCGGCAGAAAGGGCAAACTCCTCGAACTTTTGTTCCCAGCTCAAGTTGGTACGACAGTTCTTGTGTCAAACTCTCAAAGCCTACTGCGTTCTTTTGCACACATCCGCCTGGAATTTTTCCCCGGTTGACAATCAAATTAAGACCTGATGAGTTTTGAAGCTTAAGCCCCAATCAAGAAGTCATTTTTATGTTCTTCCACGCCCCGGGCTCCTGCCTTTTTTATTACTATTTTTTTAAAAAATGTGTTAAAGCGAGCACGGTTGAATTTCTCCGCAAACCTCACCCTCTCGTTCTTAGTCTTTCATTACGCCATTCAACGTCTCTCTCTCTCGCTCTCTCTCTCTCATTTGCGTACTCGCCAACAATGAAAACCCTACCCCGTTTCAACGCTTGACTCTGCACAAGATATGCCCTCGAACTCACAAGGAGCTAAGACAAGAGTTCCCCCGAGTTCCATTGATATCCGTGCAAGTCAGCTACCCTGCAAAAGGCTATGCTTATGGCTGTGTGTGTGCTTCTTTGCTAACCCACCCCTTCCACAACGGTTGGGTTGGGGGTTGATTGGGGAATATCGCCCACGATAGCATTCAGGAGCCTTGTTTCGCTGGCAAAGTGGCAAGGCACATTTGCATAGCGTTCATCAGAACGCGCGCGGAGCAAAAGACCCTCATCTTCATCACAGGGATTAATCAAGAACGTGGCGAGACGTGGTGCGCTTTTACCTTCTACAAGTTCACACAACTAAAGCCCCCGCTTCCCCTCCACCGTTTTGCATAGACAGCAACGAGTTCGTACTAAAAAGCCGGGAGACTTGAGGGACACAAGACCCCCAAAGACTCGGTTAGATCCGGTGTGAAGACTTGCACGAGATCGGGCACTTGAGCTTGGGGAAAATTTGCCCCCCTTGACCGACTAAGACCGAGATAATACGCCGGGCCATAAAATGAGCCAAGCAATACCACCAAGAAATATTACGAAATGAAGTTAACTCACCTGATTGGCGCGTTCCAAGTCGCTAAGGAGGAGTTCCACTTCTTTGGACCTAGGCACAAAAGCGAGAGCATCGATTAATATTGGAAAATTAATAAACGACATTCCAAAATGGACCAGCCGTAAGCGACTGTCATGTGATAGATTATGGCACCGAAACAAAAGTACGAGGGAGAAGGGAAAACTTTGGGCCGTAATGGGCTGGGCTACTCAACTTCGATATATTGGATTCAATATAGATAACTCCTGGCTCCATTGCTCGGTGCTGTCTATAAGTAATAAACGCAATAATGAAAGAGTGAATTCCTTGATAATCCTTTGCACGTGAGAAAACGACTTCATCTTCCCTGACAGCGGTGAGAAATAAACAGTCTTCCAATTCGTTCTGTGGGATATGATAAAGCAAAGAAATTTTTTTAAAAAAGAAGCAACCTGCAAAAGGCTATAATATAGTGAACGACGAAGACAAATACTAATGGTACACGATCACAAAACTCAATAATGGCTAAAAGACCAGACCAGCCGTGGAAGACTGGAAGAGAAGCTCCCTGCAGAACCCAACTTAATGCAATCTGGCTTTGAGTAATGATCCGGCATAGCCCCTTAATAATGTGTTGTAGGGGTTTGTTGGTTTCCTATATGAGTGAGCGTTGCGATTTACAATAACGTCAACCAACGGTCAATCAACTTCCTCCTGCTACCTTTCTCGATGTAGTTTTCCGATCTCGTTTTTATTTGTTGTGTACAGCGAGTTGATACCGGCCTAATAGCTAGGCCATAGATATCTGGGATGCCTCGAAGTCGCTATTAATAGCCCAGCTCCCCAAATGCAGATAAATGGTTACATACCTGGCATGAGTCGCTTCATCCAAACGGGAGCGCGTTTCAAAGAGTTCGGACTGCAATTCGTTCACCACTAGACGGGAGACGCAAGAAAAATGTAAACAGGAATGTACGAAACCGAGACAAGGTCTCTTTAACGTGCGTTTTCCCTGACTCTTCGAGTTCAGGATAGTTAGAAGTTAAAACGATGGCGGGGAAAGTTTTCAGGCACTTACACATTTGCATGGACGCTACTTTGGTTTCTGCTTCCATTAACTTTTTTTCCGTCAACTTCTGCAGTTCAGCCAATTCGCGTTCCCGTTCTTCAAATTGTTTACGAAACTGGAGCTGGAAATCGGCAAGCCGTGCCTAAAGGACAGAAAACACAGGGGAGTTGGCACATTGAACTTCTCTAGTCCAGCAATTGCTCTTTAATAGTTTTCTTCATCACCGCGCATGTTTATGCGACATTAATTGCTTGGCCATTAATCACCTACACTACACGGGCGCCTAGGGGATTTCCAACTAATGTTCGACACATCCATTTTTGTTGCTTATGTCTTGCCAGTCCAATTTTACATCATCCAGCGAACGTTATTATCTCCACAATCCTTTGGGTTTGACTGTCGCGTGAACTGATTCGCTGAATACGTGAGTCTTTCTCTTTTTTCCCCTATGATTACTGTATTGCTCAATTTCCTGACCTCCAACATCAACAAAACCTGATCATTAGCCCCTCGTAAAACGTAAATATAAAAATACTCCTTTTCCTATGCTAGGTAATGATAAAGTAACATTTAGTACAGCCATCAACCTGCAGCGATAAAAATTTTAACGGCAATTAAATTAAGAAACTACCCAGTTCTCATCAACAGCGCCCATGTAGCTCCACTGAAAGTTATCGAGAAATTTTCACTCACCTCCACCGTTTCGTCCGTGTTTTCCTCAGCTTGGCGGAGCTTTTCTCGCAATTGCTTAACCGTCACATCTGAAACGGGAAACCAAATATAAAAAGGGTAGTAAGTTAGTAAAGTAAATTTAGTAGGCATTATACTTGCCAAGCATGGCTAGGCAAGCCAACCCTTTTTTACTGCCCTCAAACAAGTGGCTATTCTGCACATCTCATATCCATACTTTGCCCATTTTTACGATGCCTAAATAGCATGCTCCCAAGACCAAACCGCATGACAACAATATCATTCGATGTCAATGCTTCAAAACTCCAGACCAATGGAAACGGGTTTCACAGAAAGGTTACAGCACTCATTTCGCTTCCAGTTTCACATCTTGAAACGAATGCTTAATTATTACACACAACAGTCCCAGATAGCATTCTGTTTTGATGGGAGGACGTAAACATTTTCTTGGCCACGCGATTCGTACCGACAATCCCAAGCCAAAAAGAGGTGTCAAAAGGATTTCACGACGCGAAAGACTGTAGGCGTGGCAACACTCTCGTTTTGTACAAATATGCTATTACTGTGGCACAATTCAAGACCCTGGCTTAAACACAAAGAGATTCGATATTTCCCACAGCGTTTAAAATTTTATGGTCAATTATCAAAAATGAACGTTGCGAAAATTACATTAAATAAATTTAAAAATAATCTTAAAACCTAGTCTAAATTACTTATGACTAATGTTCGTTCGTTCAAACGAGATTTTTCTTATTGATTTTGTCACACACCGTCTAATAATTTGCTGAATATTTGGTCCTATCTAGTTTAAAAGTCTCATATTGACAAATATTGACTCGCCCCAACGCAAAATAAAAATACTTTAAGAAAATTTTAGATTGTTAATATTTTTTAACGAAAAAAATCTTCACTTGAAAGAATGAAGGGTTGACAAATTTCAGTAGAAATTTATTTGACTAAGATTACACGAGGAAAAAGAGACATGAGGGACATGAGTTTCTGGTAGTATAAATAATGAGGCGCATATTGAGGGAATCTGAAGTAGTGTACTTAAAGAGGCAGACGGTAATGCGTTTAGGGCGAGAGCGAGAGTAAGTGAGCAAAACAGACAGAGAAAAAGAAAGAAAAAAATAAGAAAAAACTCATCTCATTTGTGATTCGCTCATATCTCCTGGGTTGATTATTCGTCGGGAGGCGAAGGTCGGTGGCTCATAAATTGCGGAACTCGGAAAGTTTGCCGGGTGCCCAAAGGGGCCGCCGTCTATTGTTTCATATGAAAGAAAATTCAAAGGTTCCTTCATAAATCCCGCCACCTCGGAAACAAAAGCCAAAAGCTAGAGCGCTTTTCATCCGCGTTCATTTAATAATCAACCATCGTATCACATCAACTTTGCTCTTAACTCGCCCCCCCCCCCTCCTTTCCCCTCCTTCGATGCTACAACTCCTTTCCCCCCAAAATACTGCTTTATACGGTCTGAAGCCCCGGTTAAATTAGGCCTATCAACCAATAGCGAGCCTTTAAGGTGAGACTCGTTTTAATGCGTCCATGTCCCCCTCATTTCAAGTCGCAATTTTTAACCCTCCCGCCAAGGCGAGTCCAATCGAGGAGAGCTCCATTATTCCTTCTTACGCCGTTTTCCTTCTCACTAATGCTATGAATAAAAATAGACCACTCTGTTTTGCTTTTGTGCGTTCTTTTCAACGTCGGTGAACCACTTCTCCTCGGTGCTTGCTGTGTCTCACGCCATAATAGACCTAAGCATGCTTTCTTGTTCTTTTTAAATATTTAAAGACATTGTAACAACTCCCTGGCTCCCATAGCCCCGGGCTCTACTACCGTTGCTATTGTCAAGCTGGCTATACGATCTAATCAAGCCCTTTTGAATTCGGTGACATGATGAACGAGATGCATATCAAAATGGAGATGCACTCCCTATCATACGTCACTAATACTTTTTGTTCGACCCTTACAGTCAGAGAAACCAGACACAAAAAAATTACCAAAAATTACCTAACCTTCACGTTTTGTTTTCGAACCTTTCAACAAAATCTGACGATGTCAAGTACTTCGCAACCGTAATGACTGCATTTTGGGATAATGTTTTTTAATGATTAATCCATGAACACATTAACCTTCCGGTTGTGTTGCTCATGACGCCAAAGCCGTTCTTGTCATTTGGTGATTGTTGGACCGTGTTCACGAATCCATCGCAAGATTACAGCCACGCAGAGCACGACAACGCCAGGCTACTCGAGGTTCGAGAGTTTTACGGACTTTCTACAGGAGTACGCCAAGTTGGGTCCCTCTGGACAGCTCTAAAGCAGTTACAGCGCGGTAGTGGCCCTGGGGTTAGCGGGGTCACCCTTATGAGGAGCTGTTAGTGTCAGTGGACCCCGCCCACCCATTGGGGTTCTACCACGCCTGCAGTTGGCTACCTTAATGAAACCTGCGGGACTAAATATGCCGTGCTTCCTGACGGTTTCTGTCTTACGTGAACAACGCTCTTACATAAATACTGGGAAATAAAAATCGAGCCCTATTTCCCAGCCTGCTTCAAATGATTCTTATTTTGACGTACATATGCCCGATTCTAATGTGCGTGGTACACTCTTGTACGAAATTTCCTGTTTAACCCACACGTTGTCAACACTGATGCACTTATTTTTAATTTTGAAGCAAAAAGCGATCCATTTGGTCCACAAAAATCCATTTTAATACAAAGAAACTGCAAATTTGATGCATAAACTATCGATTGTAGTAGAACAGTTTCCAATTTTGATGAAACAGTAGTCACCTGTGATAAAATAGGCATCTACAATTATATTCGAAATGGCAATTTTGGCATTCATTATCGGCTTTAGTACATTATTTCAAATCCTGAATAAGTAATTAATTTCGGTACGTAAAATAACTCCTGTAATAAACACAAGCTCCGTTTGGACACAAATAATCGATTTTGGTACACTTGTTTCTAATAACGATATAAACCAATTCATTTTTATACATAATGTAACTACTAAATACATTTAATATCCCATTGTGATACAAATTACTGATTGTAGTACTAATTTCCAATTGCGATGTGAAAGTTGTCCGTTTTTATTCACAAAAATCTATTTTTTTAATTTATTATAAAACAAGAAATCTATTCCAAAGCAAAAAAAGCTAATGGATTATTATTATGGAGTGCAATTTCAATACATAAATTCTAATTTGGTGCATTAATTTTTAATTTAATCCATGATTCCCGATATTAATGTTCAATTCTCACTTGCTGACGCTACAGCTTTTGATGCCCCAATTCCTAATATTGAAACACGAGTTCCTGAGCTTGGCAGTGGAAAACGGGACAAAAAGTAGTCGTTGAACTTTGAATGGCTTTAATTGGGTTTGATGGCTTTACGGGCTAAAGGTAATGCCAATACGTCTTGTTCGTGTTCTAAACAGCGTAGTTATTTGTTTTATGGGGAAAAAACGAAACAGCGGTGGCCAGGGTTCGAGGTTAGTAAGGTCAATCATGTGAGGAGCAGTTAGTGTCGATGGACTCCGCCCTCCTGGAGTTCTCGTCACGCCTACACCCAGCTACCTACTAGATCTGGGAAGGTGATTAAGGGAAAATTGTTCAGCTCATTAAATCACGCAATTCATCGGGCATTCCATAAACCTAGTGTTTCTTTTCCTTAAAAAAAAAATAAAAAATGGCCGTCTCATAAATGTGGCAATTAAGCGCAGAACATAAACGCAAGGACAATACTAACAAATTTCTAATGAGAATGGATTTGGGGCAACGCACCTGGAATCTCTTAGATTTATTACTATAGCGTCATTATATCCTCAAAGTAAATATGAGTTCGGCAGACGAGGGATTTTGGGTGAAAAAACGCTACGATAGCATGCAATGAAACAAAACTGTTGGGGTCTGGAAAAAAAAATAACGACATGTTCCCTTCATCACATTTTACAACACTTTTAAACTCCGTTTTCGTAATCGTAACAATACGTAGTAGGACAATTTCGGTGGGAAAAAGAGCTGCAGTGCACCAGCAGTATGATAACTTTCCAATAAAAACATTTTATATACAGCCCAGTGTCAGCTCCAGGACGGGGGGGGGGGGAAAGGTCTTATATGGCAACATTTTCAAGACACGTGGGAGTGCAACAGTCTTTTGGTTATAAATTTCTCGTCTTTTTACTGCAGTTATAATATGGTTGGTATATAGAGGGGTTGAAAGTGATTTATAGACAGTGGTCTTGGGTAGCCTGATCGCCTTTTCGATGTCGCCTTGGCTTTGATTTATATCAAGCAGAAGCCTTTGATATCAAGGCAGCATATGGCTTTACCGTCCCGTAGCGTAAAAAAAGAAAGATGCGAAGCCTTTTCCCTCTCCGTCTACTCTTTTTGGGTAATTTTTCACTCTCTATTTCCCCAATAGGAAGGTATAGAGGGGCTCCTTTAGGTTGTCGGTGACTTTTGGGTCGAGGAGAGTGTGAAGAAGGCGGAGACGCTAAGAAGGAAGAGGATTAAAAGGGTATATGCAATCTATATAAAAAGAACGCAGGAGAGCCGATAAAAAAGGGCCACCTGTCTTCTCAGGTGTGAAACTAGTCCCGCAAAAGCAAAAGAAAATTTTGATTTATAACGATATCTTCCCTTCTTCAATTCAAGCTTCCTGTTCTTTGTAATAGGGGCATTAACAAGTGGCGGGGGGTTTTTTCGACGGGAGAGGGAGTTTTCGGGTACGTGAGAGAGAGAGAAGGCTATGGGCGAAAAAATGAATAGCAGACACCTTGGTGCAGCAGAAATAGAGAGAGCATCCTTCCAGTCGAAACATGCAACTCGGGGAAAAAAAGCAAACGCGTTGCTCACACATCAGGTAAGAATGCAATAAGGCAGAACTGCCAGACTTATGATGGCCTCTTTTATACAGTAGAATAAAGGGTTAAGGCTATAAAAAGATACGGTCGCTTGGCCTGAGTCAAATCTCTCTTCCCTGCGGATATAATTGCTGGAACTTCTTACGTATGCTCGCAGGCACAACGCGCTCCTCGACTGGAACCTTTTTTGGCCGGCCCCCCAGCACCCATTGTTGTCCCCTGCTCAGATCAGCTTCACTTTGGCACCAATTAGGCGTCCGAAGGGAGAAAAAATGAACGAGCATGGCTAATGAGCATTTGAAAGAAAAGAGTTGAAACTTGAAACAACCCTTTCGTCCCATTCGATATGGTTCGGCAATAGAAATATATATTATATATAAAATAATATATATAAGAAAATAGGATAAGAAATACATATAATAAGAAAAAAATACATTTAATAAGAAACAATAAATACATATAATACATATAACAAAGCTATATATATAACGCATATAAATACATATAATGTTCCGTTCTAAAGCATGAACGGTTTTTGTGTACATTTAATGTGCCTTTTAGTCGTTGATAGAAACAGTTCGATGGACAAAATATCCACTATGTTCAATTTCATTGTTACCCAACAGTAAAATTTCGTAGCCGCCCACCGTAATCCTAAAATTCATTATTGGTAAGAATGAAATCCCCTGCACCCAGCCTGTAATAGTTAGTCCCCTTTTGAGCCAGACCCATTTCTTCAGCACACAATTCGATTGTTGTAAAATTAAGTTAAAAATAAATCACTAACAGTGAATGAGTGTCAGCTATTGGCCTCTGTATTTTGCTTCATCAAAATTATCTGAAGTGAGCAAATTGCCTTATAAAAACAGAACAGTTCCCTGTCACCGTTAGCGCGATTCTGGCGGCGACATATACTATATAAATACATATAATACATATATTCCAAGTTTCAACTCTGCTTAAAATGCTCATTAGCCATATATCCATGTACGTACGCACAACGGTGTCTTGACTGCATTAGAAGGCTGGGATTTAATTCTGGCTTATGTAAAATAATCATAGTAATAACAATAATAACTATCAAGGCTCGTTATGTTAACAAGAACGACGCCCTCAAGCTGCCACCATTTGGTGTCATCCTTCGGAGAAAAAAGTTTGCTGAGCGGGGGGAGGGAGTTCTTATAAATGGTTTCGTACCTCTTGAGATGATGCATATCGCATATCGTATCAAACCAACACTCCACAGTTCCGGTCGCGACCGAAACAAATGGAAACATAATGGACGATGGGGTACAAGACGTCACCGAGCAAAAAACAACGCGGCCCTGGTAAAGTGTTCGTTAGAAAGGAGCTTAATTAATATACACACTACGAGTCTCGATTTCCTTTTCCTTGTACGTGTGTACCTAAATCTACATAACGCCAGAAAACGCCATCACGAATGGTCTTGTCGCCACGGAACGAATCCAAGATTAGCTAAAACCCTTCACGTCAGAAATACGATTTTCTTTACCAGCAAAAGTCTACCATTTTGTCCCCAGTTTCTAACTTAGAAACGCGTGTGTTGCAATGGACAAGTGCTTCTTTGATTTCACACTTTCACTGCAACACACCCTTTTGTTTTACTTTGCACTACAGTAAAATTTCGCTATAAGATCTTGAGTGTCCGTTACAACGAGGTTAATTACATAAATGGAAATATAAATAAAATCTTCAATAAATACAGTTGAATTTTGTTTTAAAGAAAATATACCAGATTACTTTCCGATTTATTTGAAGTTCGTTATATCAGACGCTTTCTTCTCATATTTACATTACTCGTGACTTACAGCCATTATAGCCGACAGTTCGTTACTAAACGGTCCATATGACAAGGTTCTATTCCCACTCTTATTACGGAGACCTAAATACGCCATTTCAGTCGGCTTTACTTTCATTAGCTGTTAAAACGGTGTTTACCAATTACATCCTTAGATACGCAAAGCGTATATTATTATCCCCTGATCACTTCCTAGCTTAAATTTAATATTTACTTTGAGAAGTAGCCTGCAAATGTACTCAAAACATTCTAATTTCGGATTGAATGTTTTCACTTTGAATGAAGGTAAGTTAGGCTCAATAGGATTAATCCAACATTTGGCCTTTTTGTATCTTTTTTTAGTGGGTGGGATGATGGTACAAAAGTCAAATAGACTGGATCTTTGGTATTGTGGGAAGAAAGGTTCGGAAGAAAGAAAAATGGAGTTAGAAAACTAATATGCGTTTCAAAAGACGGGGGAGAGTTGAGAGGGCAAGTAGGCAACCTGCGAAAGGTCTACTAAAGGCTTTTTTCGGGGTTGACACCATGAATAAATCATCTCTGCCGGGGCTAGTTCGCATTTTTTATCTCCCGCGCTTTTCACTAATTTCTCCTCAGCGTGTATGGCTTGACCTACTCTTCGACTTGAGAAGCATACGGAAGCCTTTCCTCCGCAGGGAGTCACCAGAAGGCCGAAGCTCGAAAAAAAAAGAAAAAAAAAATCAAGTCTGACGCAGAAAGCAGCTATGGATCTGTGGCTTGCATGCGTTTATCATTGTGTTTCAATCAAGCTGTAGGCGCTACCTTTTCCCATTGCACGTAGTAATCTCCTGAAAAGCTATCTATCTGAAGAGCATCCAGGTCTCCGTCGTGCTTTGATTGTAATGTGACTGTTATTCAAGATACCCTAAGTCTTAGTGTCAGTTAAACAAAGGATGGCTCAACCCTTTTTACTACACTGCGGCTTTTTCTATTGTTTGCCATGCATAACAAATAGGGGAGGGATCCATAATATAGAAGGACCTGCACCACCTTGACGGAAATGTCCCAGAACGAATGGCTAAAATGAAAATTCATAAGAAATACACGGCTCTTTTTTAAGGTCGTCTCCTACATTTTCCTTTTTATCGTGCTGTACTTCTGTCAAGTTGCACCAGAACTTGGGCTAATTGTTATGCCTCTGTATCATACCTTCTTAACAGAAGCCTACCTAGAGCTAATAAACCAGAACTTCATCAAATGCCACAAAAAAAACTTTATAATCATAGGTAACCCTATTTTACTACAACCACGGAACTATTCTTTTCCACTTATCATTTTAGTCCTCTTTTTCAAGCCATTTTTTTCTTTTATTTATTATTATTTTTATTTTTAGATTTTTTTTATTATTATTTTTATTTTCAGATTTTTATCTTTTATTAATATTATTATTCATCTTAGACCGCTTCTGAATATTACTGAGCATCTTATGCCCAAGTTTTATGGAGCAGGATGAGCAGCAGTCATAAAAGAAGGACAAAACTTGTGAGTAGAAGAGTTGAAAAAGAAACAAGGCCTTTTAACATTGAGTGGTCAAAGCACGCTATCAGTGACCTTTGGGATTCTGCGGATAGAACCTGGAACTTAACTACACGCTTGTGGGCATCAACTTGACATGGCCTCTCCGCTTTGCTCGACAGACTTGGAGCGTTTTGGCCGCAAAAGATCATGGACTGACCATGGGAACGTCCAAGGAATACATCCAAATAGCTCGAATCCCTGTTCAAGCTTTCCACATCATTACCAGGCTTACGGGTTCTTTAAAGGCTCTCGGCCAGCAAGCAACCCACCTGTCCTGCTCGTCAGTCAAACCCGTCAAACCTATAGAAAATGAGGCAAAACCCAATGTATAATATGTGCTGGTTTCGGCAAAGAAACTTTGCGTGACCAAGGGATAACAAAAGGATTTGTTATCCCATAAAACGAACAAAGAGAGCCTTCATTTCCATAATGACATCTATAATAGCCCCCGCGTTCTTCTCCACATCCTTCCAATTATTACTTCAACGCCTCCCACCCCGGTACCATAGCCTTCCACCCACCGATACCACCCCATCTTGGTCGTTTCCCCCCTCACTTTCCTGTCGAAGCTAAGTAAATTCCATTATACATGCCACACTATGATATGTCCTTCACTTATCATAGTCATATGCTTTGCTGGTAACTGCAGAACGTAAATATTGAACCACAGCGGGTCGAAAATTTACCTTTCAAAATATCTGCATATTATACCCTCGGGGGCTTTCATTTCCAGCCAGGTATGTGCCAGTGGCTCCGCTCCCTGTACTTTGAGTGGTCAGTCGAAGGTTTTTCAAATTTCCGAGAAGTTTGGATTAACAGAAAATATGGTAGCTGTCACATGAAGTTTCTGCGGCCCTTTTTGGAAAAACACGGCAATACCAAGGACCCAGCAATGAGACAAGTGAACTTGCCGGAAGCCATTGCAGGGTCAAACTACCCTTGCGATGACATGCAACGTTCCCTATGACTTGCACACTAAAATAGCTACTGGCACCGACTCTTTTTTTTTTTTTATTTCGCAGAACAAAGCGGTATTCCAACCACACACAACATATTTAGCATTCGCTTAGGGTTTCTAATAGAAATTCTACCCTGTTCTCCAAAGAGAGCTAATGAAATCAAAATAGATACACGGAACGCAAGAAAATTCAAAAGTAACATAAATAATTCAAATAAATTAATAAATGAAACTGCTGAAAACACAAGAAATCAAAACAAGACATGAAATATATCGAAGAATGAAAAGCAATGTAAAATAAAAAATCACTAAATTGCGTGATTTTTGCAACATATCTTGAAACGGGGTTATTCTGAACACATGTGATAACTTTGAAACTTTGGTGGGAAAACGTAGGCCAACTACTGCTGCTCAATTATGTAATGCAACGCAAAAGCGAGTTGTCACCAGATTCAACGATGACTAGGCTTTCTTAAGATACCAAAACCAAGTTTTTGTTTTGACACATTTCCTGGTAACAAGGAGCTGAATGTACTGTTTTGGCACATTTTCATTATTTTGGAATTTCATTACCGAACGACAAAGGCTCCGTTTTTTTCCCCCAAAAGATACTATTAATATTTATTACTATTTAATATATAATTACTATTTATTTAAATTTATTTTGTTAATTTAGATTTAAGGAATATTTTAGAAAAATTCCATTACGACATAACGATCGATAAGTGCGCTTTTATACTAGAGCCATATTTTTTTGCGATATAATAATACTATTTCTCATACTATCCACCTGCGAATGCTTTAGAACCAACGTAAAAGGCCATTATTATTATTTTTTTCCCAGCTGGTTGACATAATCGGGAGTTTCCATTATCGGAGTTTAATTTCTGCACTACATCAGTTTGTCATTTACTGTACTAACACAACAAACACAACAACGCAATAGATAATGCACATTCTGCAATAAACTTGACAGCATAAACGTTACGGTTTGCATAAGACTAACCAAGCACGATAGTTTGGTTATTTCTTCCACATGCGCCAAAATTCGCTTGACTGAGCTTCATTGTTTCTTAACTCTTGCGTGAAACCGTACCTTAATTAACCACAATTCGCGAATGAAACACGCCTCTTACTTTTAAAACGAATTTTAATCGTATTTTCCGAAGCTCTCGCTATTCAGCCTTCGACTTTCTACCATTTGTAACGATATAAGCGACGCTCATTGTCGTCAATGCTATTCACAAGGTTCCAACTTCTTTTTAATCGCATTTAAGTATAGCTATATTCCTAAACTAGTCTTTTGTAACATTTCTGCAAAAGTCCCTGAATCCTGCACAGGTCGAAAAAACATGCCTGACGGTAAAATCAAAGTGTTGAGCAACACTGCGTCAAAGAAACTCGAGAAACCTTTCATTGGTAAAGCCTGGCCGATTCTCAACTCCCCTATCCCACTTAAAAAAAGGGAAAAAGAAGAACTTTCTACCGTTCATTAGTACGGGTTCCTGGCTTCTAATTGTCTTTAACATGATCACTCATTATTATTTCTTTGGTCTTTGTCGTAGCGGGTCCAATGATTGCCTGTAGGGGCAATTTCCCACGCTACTTTTTTTCCTCTTAAAGCTTCTCTGCTTCTCTACCGAACCCTTCTACACATCAGCTCTCCTGATAGAATAGTAAAAAAAGAAGAACGAGCTATGTAACCCCTTTATAAGGAAAACGCGGAGATAATTTCGAAAAAGCAAAAAGAAAAATATGACGAAGAAATGCGTAACGGCCTTATAAGCATTGCTCGTAAGGTACTCTCCCTCTGCTAAGGACTGGACTCCGACGTCGTTTTTTATGGCTATAAATTGGCGGTGAGCGATAGTTTACGAGGCGTTCGGCCCTTGATTGGGACCTTCTCTCCTTTCCCAGCCTTGCTCGCCCCGCCACCCCCCCCCCCCCCTCCTTCCCTTCGAGGGCCCAGGCAAAGGTGCTAAGGTAGTATTCCGCAGTGGTTACAGGTGGTAGCTACCTGAGTCGCACCTCACCTGCTGTGAGGTCTCACACCCTTACCACGCCAATGGACATTGTTCTTAGGCCAAAGTCAGGGCTTTTTGCTTGTTGCTCTCGGAAGGCATGCCAGCGCGCTGCATTTTATAACTGCGTAATCTTAACAACAGACATACCCACATAAACGAGCACTCCAACTGCAGTAGTTTAGCAATATACTTTTTATTTTTTTTAGTCAGGTTTCATTAAGCTACTTAAAAGCCCCAGGCCCATTTGGATATAAGGCTAACAGAATATATATATAAAATAAACAAAGGGACACCTTTTCTATTCCTTTTTCGAGATAGACCTACTTTCCTTATCACCCTTGGTAAATCTGATTAAAGTAGAATCGCCTCTAGGGAAAAAAAATTAACAGAAAGCGAAAACGGTTGGTAGGAACTCATAACAATCCAACATCTGCCCACGACTACTATTACAAAAATACTAAAAAAATATAAAAATGTAAAATATAAAAAAGATAAAAATATTAAAAAAAATATAAAAAAATGTAAAATATAAAAAATATAAAAATATAAAAAATGTAAAAAAGGGATAAATCTCAGTATCGTGATTCATACAGACACGTTATCTTCCTAGATCGCTGACGAGAACAAAAGAGGCACACAAAGGCCTAATGGACAAAGAATGCGTTATCAACCTGAATTTCAACTCCGGAAGCATTTCAATATAGTTTCATTTTTGGGGGTTTCATAGTTTGACACCAAAAAAAGCGCGCGAAACACAAATGGTAACTGATAACTGAGTCCGAACAAGAGGGTTGGTGAGGGGTATTCATGAACGAGGAATGGGGGTTGGGGGGGTCATTAGAACCGTCATGTAATTTTCACAGAGATCAATACGCAGCTTAATGCCGCGCCAAGTGCGTCCCCCGAGCTTTTCTCGAATACTAGGATATCTAAACAGAGTTTGCAATAGCCTCATGCGAGTTCAACTGTTATTCTGAATAAAGCTGAAGAGCAAAAGGGGACTCGGGGGGTGTGAGAGATAAAAGCGGCTAAAAGAAGCCGGGGGCATCCCGCCGAGTTTTACGAGTTTCCTGTTCTTTATCGACTCGGTAGCTAATTAAAGGGGCTTCCAATTAATGAAGGGGCTCCCGAATGAGGAAACAACATAAAATACTCCATAACATTGCACTTTAACGAATTAAAAAAAAAGAAAGCTATTCCGCCGACCCCCTTTTCCTCCAATGCCTTCTCTATCACCCTGAAACTTAATTTTCTTCCAGCGTTAATTTCTATTTTTTTTCGCCCAAATAACTACGGAGCAGATGAACGATGCGCTTCGGCGAATTTTATGGCTTTGAAACTCATTGTTCTGTTCCCTTCGTGCGACGCCTGATGGCGATTCATCAATATTTTATCGATATATGCAAATGCACTTGCTTGTTACCCGACACAGTCGAACTATCATATCATCTATCTTTTATTCCCCTTCAGTAGCATATTTCTTCTATTTTAGTAGTTTACATTTAATAAAGAAAAACTTCGCTGTAACGAATCTCGCGAGATCAAAAAAGACTTCGATATTCGTTCGCTAAAGCCGAATTAGTTTACATTAGATGCTTCTCTTTTTAATTGACTTACAAATTTCAGATTACAGCGGGCATTTCGCTATAAAAGCATTCGTTATAGAAGCATTTATTATAGCGAGATTCTCGTGTAGTTTAATATCTTACTTTGCATATTTAGAATGTTATTTAATTGTCATATCTTGTTGTCTTGGCACATCTTCACATCGGAGGAACATGTGTTGCATACGGCGCTACAATTCGCGGCTCACAGTCTTCGCCTTTGCCTTTTGCCGGCATAAAGGAGGTTATCAGAAGGGACCAATGAATTGTGATAAAAGCAGGACTTAGGGCCTTTTAAATTGGTGAGAATTAAGGCAGCAAAGGCCGGCCGACATATTGAGAGGATTCACAGTGGGTGCTGTAGAAACCCCGAAAGAATCAGCTGCCATATTCCACCAGCGTCAAACGGATTACAAGTATGAGATCATCGATGCCGCCTCGCCTACACCATCACTGGCGCTGTTACCACTTTCCTCCCAATGCCTCTTTCTTTCTACAACTGGGAGCTCTGGTTTCTGCTCATCTAATTAGATGCGTAATTCACTCTGGCAACAAGAGTCCTTGCTCCGGTTTTACGAACCTTATCAGAATACTCTCGAGTGTTCAACGCGAAGTGGCTTCGCTCCTTGGCGTAAAACCGGAGTGATTGAAAACTTGTGTCTGGGAACAGACTCAATTACTACGATGCCTACATAAAGGGGAAAAAGACCCACAAAAATCGAAAAAAAAATGAGAAAGCGGTATAGAGGAAAAAAAGGGTGGTGCACAATCCACACCTCCCACAAACAAACGAAACGGAGAACGCTGCTTGATTAAGCTACGACGAGTCGGTTGTTAAGGCCAGTTTTGTGCCCGTCATCGCATCGGTTCTGCTTGATTGTTACGTCCACTTCATTATCCGTGGGTACTGTCCCCAAAGAGCCCTGAGACTCATGGAATTTCTCCCAACTCTCAATAGTTTCCAATCACTGATGCAAAGGCCAAAGAAATACTTTGATCTGTTTTTTTCGGTTTTCATTGTTTCAAAAATTCCCGCTTTGGAGCTACAACCCATTGCTCTACTCAATTCAGTCACTTTTTCTTGTCATAGCGCACAAAAAATTCCAATCCAGCCCTTTTGTCCTGAAATTTTCCGAAGGGAAATCTCAGGCTGTACACCTGGCAAAAAGCGGGCCTCAAACATTACTCTCCAAAGTCTTGCAGGCTGAGCACCCATAGATTCTGTACGAAAACCACCAAGTTCTTTCTAGTTGAATAAACTGACCATCGACAACACGCAGTCCCCCTTTTTAACGTCTCTTTTGTCAGAAACGAACACTTTCTCAAACACCCCAATGCTAAACGCCAAATCTTAGAGAGTTACAAGCTTCAAAGAGTAAATGCTTACGCTGGTATTACGTAAAACAAAAAAATCTTAAAAAAGCAAGCTAAAAACTTAACCTCTCTCAAGAGATGAAAAGACTGTAGGCCCAAAAGACTAAAGTAGTGCCCTGAAACCGTGCAATCACGTGGAATCCAAAAACGTATCTATTTTATAAGGTGTAAGTAAATCTTTTGTGTTGATCTCTTTTAATTCATAATTTTTCAGAAAAATAACCGACGCTATTTCCTTTAAATAAAATAGTCAGTTATATTCAGCTGTTAAACTTCAAGAACAAAAAGAAATTTTCTGAAAAATATATTTCTGTATTTTTTCGCGTAATTGTAGGCGTTCAGAGCTGTTCAAGTCGCGGGGTAACTTTGAACACCCACTTCGAAAATACAGTACTCCCAGAATTTTACAGTGTAAGTCGAAAGTGAAAGGCACATCTTTTAAAATAATCTACACAACGAAGCTCTTTTTATTATTCTCCTCAAAAATTAGCTGAAATATATGACAAAAATGAAAAAATGTGCTTTTTCGTTCAAATTTACCCCGGTGAACGCTATATAAGGTCTCGTGTAGTTAACTTAACGAAAAAGCGTCTGATACAACGAATTTCTTATATACCGAAGTCTTCGGTCCAGAATGGTTCGTTATAAGAAGATTTTACTCTGCGTAGCAAATAAAATAAAAAAAATCAATGAAGGAAACGGTACGGAATGCAACGTAAAAAAATATGAACGAAATGAAAATTGGGGTTAGACAACGAAACCGCGAACTGTTCTTTTCAACCGTGAGATTGCGAGGATCTGTGTCTTCAATAAAACTCCTCCGTTGCGTTATCCATCACCGAGGCTTCTGCGATGCGAGTGAAGCATGGCGAGGAATTTTCCCCCCAACGCAGCTATGTTATTATAGCCACAAAACGTCAAGCTAAAGAACTTGCAATTGAACAAAAGGGGAAGAGTACCCCCAAGTCCAGAAAAAAAGGACAGAAAAAATACACGCTTACTCCGAAACAAAAAAGAAACGCAAAAAGAGAGCATTCTGGGCAAGGAGTCGGTCAACAAAATGACTACCCACTCTTTCACGGCGATACCGCGAGAGCAAGCGACTGCGTTCCTCCACAAAGCAACCGCCGTTGGTCTCACAACGGCCGGCTTGATATCAATGGCATTAGGAGCTGCCCGAAAGTCAGAACACTCCTATGGTTTCTGCGGCCATGGTTCTGAAACCGGCAATTTACACTAATGCTGGATTGCGTCAAACTTTTTTTTTTTTTTTTTTTTTTTTAATGTCGCAAACACCCCAGACAAGAGCAATGGCTTATATATGTGGTTGCATGTTTTGTACCATTTATTCTCACCATCAACATGAGTCGTATTAAGGCAGGTTGTACCGTAACTTGTTTTCCGCCCAAAGTCGGGCAATAATCGAACTATAACACTTACCTTGGTTGCGCACCTGCGAAAACTCTTCTTCGTATTCGGCAAGCGTTTCTTTGAGTTGCTTCCGCTCGGCTTCGTAATCCTGCATTTTGCTCAGTTTCTGTTGCAGGCTGGGAATCATTTCGAGCCAGGGCACAGGATCTATGTGTGAAAATGGAAAGATAAACAAAAAATGCAATCAAATTTGTTACTGAATCTTCACCCAGGAAAACTATGTCTTCGTAAATGACACACATAAATCCTAAAGCCATAACTATCTCATTTTCTTCCCCTCGCGAAAAAGGAAAAATATCCTTAACGTGCTTCCCTTGCTGTTCTTTTCTTCAAAAACCTCCTACTGTGTTCGCTCAATTAAGGCAATGTTTTCTTTTGTTGTCACTTTTTTTGCCCGTTTCGTATATATTCATTGCTATTTTGCTCTGGTTATGAGAACGAAGAAAATGAGAGCCATTACGTGAGACACGAAACAAAGCCATTTCATTTTGTATCCATATTTAATTATTCCCACAGTTTTGTTACTCAACACTAGGTACATTGTTTCCAGAACGCTTTCTCAGACGTTTTCACCAGTATTTACTTTACATTAAACGTGAAACTCCGCATTTAATTCGCCAAATTAGGCTAACCACCCTTTCAGCAGTCATTTAATGGCTTTAACCACTTTCGCATTAAGACTTGAAACTTCAGTGCACAGGAACAAGGGTAATAAGCCCCATTTACCTATAATTGTTTTCCCACCAGATACTTGTATAGTTTCACAGACAGACGCTTAAAAGGCCACGCTGAAGTGACAAGTCATTTGCCTTATGTGTCCTTAGTTAAATACGGAAAACACTGCGTGCGACTTTAACTTTGAAATTGCTACCTGGCGTCTCTTCCCTGTGCAAAATTTCTAATTCACACTGCTTTATGTGGCACCCGCGTAATACCTATTGTTTTCCTGCTTTACATTCACGTAATTTCAACTATATTTACAATGGCGGAAGCTATTAGAGCGTTTGGAGTGTTACATTGAAAGTAGCATGCTGCAGTTGCGAAAATTTTATCTAATTATCAAGTCTATTTACAACGTCAGCTACAGTCAGTATCCCATGCTATTCCTTTCAATTTTTTCTTACATTCACATCACACGACACTCAAAACGGTATCATTGCAATTTCCTTAGCTGACTGTGGAAGGCAATTTACACATCTTTTTTACGTTCTTCGACGTGAGCCGGAATTTGTACAATTTAAGTGTCGTTGAAAACTTTTTAGATGTATTTTTTTCGATTTAGAGACTAACAAAGAGCAAACGTTCACACTGGCTATTAAACACACAAACAGCAATAAAATATAAGAATTAAAATAAATTAATAATATTTAGCACAATATTTAAAAAATATTTGGAATTAAAGCTGACAAAGATTATCCTGAAAAACCTCAAAAGACGACAAAAATGGAATGCTGTGTTTACTAGTTTACCTTTACAAACGTTCCTTTGGTTTATAAAAAAAAACTCGTTCAAAAAGTTAGTTTAAAACTTCTCTTTGTTTAACGCGAAATTGGCAAAGTTTTACAATGATTAGTCATCTACAGCCACAATGGGTGTTCCACTTGCCGCTAAAGTGGCTACCTAAGCTGGTGTTGATTTCACCCAAAAAGAGCCACAAGTTTTCAATGCCTATAGACTTCGCAAAGTTCTCAAGTCGACAACTTTTAACCGAATATTGTGAATATTTTTTATTCTCTCTGAATAAACCACCTCACAGGTGTAAGAACAAAGGTGCACTTTCAGGTTAAAATCCAAGATAACTTTTGCGTCCGAATTTACCCAGACATTAATCTGAAAATATAGAAGGGTCAATTGAAATAATTAACAGTCTTTAAATTTTCACAGACGTCAAAAAATCAAAGAAATTATAATCAATGCGCGAAAAATGTAAAGGCTATTTTACGCGGCAACATTTGCCTGAACGAAACAAACAATAAGAGTAGGAGATTATTAAGAAACTTTTCGCTCGTTCTAAGTAGTGGGTCAAACGGAACACCAGAGTTGATTTACTTATTAGGTTAATTTTAAAATACTACTGCAATAGAATTTTGTTCTATTATTGCCCTTAATTGTACACTATTTAGATGGGCAATTACATGTTTGAAATCATTACAAATATTAAGATACCTATACTATTACGTAGCATGCTTAATTATTTTTTATAAAAGATTTACAGCGCAAGCTGCGCCATTGTTCCAGTCGTTTTGACCACCTTGTTACAAACATTCGTGTTTCATTCATATCGCAGCATTGTTTTCATTCTACTTCCAGTGTACTAACACCTCACACAAACGGAAGGGAAGCTTCTAAAAGTTATTCTTTATTTCAAAACTATTTATTCTAGCACATGCTGTTATATCATATAATCTTTTTAGAACAAACTCCTGCAAAGAGCAATGCTGTTATTCGCATAAGAAACTTGGCACACCACACGCTTTTTGTACATTTTGATAACTCGGTACGCTGCAACCTGTCCACTATAGTTGGTTATAAACAAGATTAAATTATATTTGTACTTACAATAAATATAGCAAATAGAATATACGAGCCCGTTTCTTCTATGCAAGCTACTGAACTTAATTTATAATAATTGTTTTTCTCAACGATTATTCTAAGAAAACCCTTTTTGAAGCAAATTTTTGTCTTTTCATACTTAATTATTTTTTATTTATTGTATCTCAAAATTTATACACTGATACAATTTTCTTGATTTTTTTCAACTACACAGCGTTCAAACTGTCCGCTACCCACCCAATACTGCCACTGCGGTTCCAATGCTGAACTTAACCTACAAAAACACTGTTCCGTGCTAAAGCACGAAAGGTTTTTTGTGTATGTTTAATGCGCCTTGTTGTAGTGGATAGAAACAGCACGATGGAGAAAATATCCACTATGTTCAATTTCATTGTTACCCAACAGTAAAATTTCGTAGCCTCCCACCGTAATCCTAAAATTCATTATTGGTGATAATGAAATCCCCTGCACCCAGCCTGTAATAGTAAGTCCCTTTTGACCTCCTTTTGAGCCAGACCTATTCTTCAGCACACAATTTGATTGTTGTAAAATTAAGTTAAAAATAAATCACTAACAGTGAACGAGTGTAACCTATTGGCCTCTGTATTTTGCTTCATCAAAATTATCTGAAGTGAGCAAATTGCCTTATAAAAACAGAACAGTTCCCTGTCACCGTTAGCGCGATTCCGGCGGCGACAAACACCAATAAGTCACGTTCTTTATTCTTGCCAAAGTGCCCAAAGACTCCACTTGCACTCTCTTTACCTTAAGGAACCAAGTTGTCAAACCACCATTACTTCCATGTGCTTCCCGGTCCTCATAGCGAGCGCATATCTCCTACATTGCCTACGACTAATTGTTGAAGGTTTTCCTCATCCTCTCATTTTCCTTCCTTAATGTAAAAGCAAAAAGAAAAGCATCCCCTTTCTTTGTAACGGAAGGTGGCTAGCCCAACACTGCAACTTTTATCTAGGGTTACATGGAAGGAGCAAGAGACCGATTCTGGACTCTACGAGGCTCCGTGTAATTCTTCTTTCCCGGCCTGGTCCCAAGGTATCAATCAGGAGTGATAAATCACCATGAAATGACTGGCTTTGTGGGTCCATCGAGCAAAGGAAAGAAAAAAAGACTTTACTGCCAACCACGCATCTCGCATTATTAGTAACATGTGTGTTGTGTGAATCTCCTGGACACTTCTTTTCCCACATTTTGCCCATTTTCAGCCCAGAAACTTCACCTTCACCTTGTAAGTACTTAAAGGTAGCGAGAGTGCTTGGTCCGCGGCTGCCGAACCACTAAACCCCACTTCAATAAGTAAAATTGTATACGTGTATTCCACTGTACTCCCTACCCATTACCGAAACCCACTCTTGTTAGCCCATTGTCCTTTTTGACCTGCGTCTTCCTATTGTCACAAATCTAATTTCTTACCAAAAAAAATCTCCTTTTTTATTGCAAGTTTTCCACGTAATTGTAAACCAAGGATATTTGGTTGGTCATGTCAGCTCGCTTTATGTTCTTTCTTGTTTATGATTGTTATTATTGTATTTTTTTTTATTCAAGAAATGCAGTCATTGGGTACAACACTTTGAATGCCATTTAGCGAAATTATATGGGACGTCTTGAAGGATTAATGCGCAGTTTGGAAAATTTAACCTAAAAAGTCTGTCGGAAGCATGATTACGTGACCCAGGAAAAAAAAAGCTTTTGTTGTTTCTTTGTTGACAACAGCTGAACAACGGACAAGATAAATTAGAGGTTGGGTACAAGGCAACCAATGGTCACGGGTTTTGAACTTCCATTACCTATTCTAATTTTGCCCGTTTTGAAAATTCACACACTTATTTGGCTACGCGTAATGGATTCTTGTAACGATACACAAATAATTATAGAGCAACATTCGTTATGAACGACTTCCCGTTAAAGTAAATTAACTTTTCCTTTTGGCTGAAGTTAATAGAAAAGGAATTCTTGAGTTTGGCAGCCACCACTTGAGGACAGTCTCAGTACGTACACCCCGTATATTCAAGCGTCAGGGAGAAAACAAATGGTTCCTCATTGAAGCAAAACTCCATTTGAAAAAGTCCCAAACTCCACTCGTCTTTTCCTGAATTCGACAAATGGTCGTCAATTCCGCTTGTGTGAACGCTCAACGGAAGTCATAACGATATCACTGATTAACTTAAAGGGACGCTAGCACTAAAAAAGAGAACTTTTAAATGAACCCAGGACAATTTTAAGTCAACAGAAAAGTGGCAATTTACTGTTCTTAACGGGAAAAACAGCACAAGCCCCCTTTCTTGCTTGCCTTAACGCACAGCACCCCTTTTTACTCTATTTACGGGGGCGAACGATCCACCCTAAGACAGACAATCGTGTGTCGTCGCTCCAAAAGGGGGGAAACTTGGATAATTCCTCGATCCTGAGACTCTTTGCACCATGACTACATAAAAACCAAGCCCCTTAACTATAAGCACGCTTATATGGACCATTGGACCGGAAATTTCATAATGAAAAAAAAAAATCTCGTTCTCCCCAAATTTTATCCATAAATTGACGCAGTTCTTCGTTACAAGTAGCAATACTATTGGTGTTGCCTCGACTATGGATGGTTCCGTAATAAGGGCGACCAGACTGCTACCTGTTTTCCACCTTTTCAAGGAGTCCTTGAAGTTGGTGTTGGACTCTCTTCGTCTCTCTCGTGAAGTCTTTTTACGAGCTTTTCGTCTAATACAAGCAATTTCTGTTTGCCTCATCAGGTTGAAATGACACGCGAAAGCAAACTGCAAGGAGGGGAAGAACTTCCTTATGAGAGGGTAAAAAAAGAAAAGGGGCTAAGCCCGTGTTACCAAGTAATGATTTCGGGAAATAAGAAAACGGTGATCAAGAGGGTCCGGATATTGTCTCTCACCTGTCGCAGCTTCGTGAACCTCACAAAGTACTTCCTCCCTGCACCTTATCGACCATGAAAGTCCGTTGCAGGGACACCAACGCATAGAGGACAATTGCGTTACTTTACTCCGGTAAACAAAAACCGCTAGGCGCCGTTTGCATACCCACCCTTGTCAAAATCTCTTCTCTGTGGCGAAGAGACAAGGCTAAGCCAAGTGAGGCGAAATTTGGTATGGAAACAAATAAACAAAAAATTCCTTTGTTGAAATTGGCGACGTAATAAATTGAACAGTTGAAACAGACAAGACAATAAACAAGAAATGTAATAAAAACTGGATCAAAACAAACATGGGTTGAGTGAAAGCAGAAAGAACGTCGCGTTCACTTGCCATTGGAGAAGGAAAAATAAATAGCCAATAAACGGCGAGAAAATCTTGGTCGTAGGATACCGAATCTGTTTGGCATGCACACGGCAGCAAGGTGTCAGGCAAAGCGGAACGCCTTATTTATCCAAGAACGGATAACGGATGTCCTTAAGCTGTTGGGATACAACTCCTTTGTTAGATTTCGTTATGCATCATATGACGTTTCCCCGGCAAATTCCGGAGCGTTTCGATGTGACAAAAAGAAGACGCATATGGCAAGATTACGAAGGGTTGTTGCCAACATAACACCGGGCGGAAGTCTAACGCCACACAACGCTCTCCAACTTAATTGCGGCGGACAGTAAAAACAAAACGCCGAAAAAAGGCGGCTAACTCCGAAGAAAAGCTATTTAAACTCCCAGCGGTTAACAGCAATGACTACTGACATGCAAGAAGAGCGTAATGGCGTATGTAAACAAAACAAAAAAATAGTCACAATGCTTTGAAAAACGATCGTGTACCCTTAAAAACAAGCAAAACACGAGCACTTACTAAAATCCTCAAGCTTATAACCCTAACAAGAAAAAAGTGTAGCTGTAAAAATCCACAGGTACCACACGTTAAGACTTATAAAAGCTGCCGCGCCTTTAAGGGTTGCGATAAAAAAATCGATCACGACTGCGCAAATTGCTCGTATAAGGTAGGCAGTTAGTACCCGCTACGGAGTGCTTGAAAAGAACCAAAGATTTTACAAAGGCAAGCGAAACCCAAATTTCTCAGCCTTCTTTAGGGTTCGCTTCATAGCGCAATTATAACCGTAATAAGCGGCATCGTTCCGTACGCCACACGAGATCTTTGGCAAAAAACAGTGCCGTTTACGGAGACCTTCCCAGAGTGGCAGCCGCTTAAAACCCCGCAAATATGTTCATTCTCTGTCCCCTTATTAGACTTATTTGCATAAACGATTTCAATGACCGTGGGTACGTACGGTACGGACCTAATGCTGCACCAAATAACCTGCAATGGTAAACGGCCATATGCATAGATTCTCAATTCTGCCTCCACATGTTATTGTTAGGTAAACCAGCTTTAGGAATTTGTAACACTGTACGCTAAACGTGAGCCAGAAACAGAACGTAGAACTACTAAATGTTGCAGATAATACACAATTGATATAATACGAGTTTGTACGATTCGAATTGAAGCGAAAATCTGACTTAAAGACTCAAATTCACTACAGACTAATACAATGCTTGTGGACAATAAAAAGTGGTACAACACAATACAGGATTGTGCCTTATCCGTATCCGATTTTTATTGACATTTTTTAAAAAATAAAATTCCTTCTCTCACGTGCTACATTTGAACCGTGTGATCCTGATTTTAACTCTGGGCACTTTCGTCACTAAACGGCAATACAATAGTTTTTCGTGCTAAGAGCTCCAACCACAAAATCGAAAATATTTTCTTAGAAATGTAATTCACGTAATCATTGACCTTTCACTTTTTTTTTACCTGTGGTTTCAGGTCACACCCACGTGAATATGAAACAAAGTTGTACCAGACCCGATCCATACCGAATTTTTTCAACCAGGATGTATTGCAGAGCTAGCCATCAAGAACATACACAATCCTACCGGAAAACTTTGTAAATCTTGGATCTTCAGCTGCTTATTTCACATTTTTCGTGCTGGCAAAGAATTCGGGGAAACCAGCAGGCTTTAGTTTTTTTTTTTTTTTTTTTTTTTTGAAGAGTAGACAATGTATGCGCCAGAATGAAGCTATAAACTACCCAATTATTCGCCTTTCTCATATTCCACAATAATAACTCTACCTTATCGCCCCTGGTTCCCTGAAAATACGAGACACATCCCACCAACCACACGAGCGCGTGGTGCCCGGACTCGCTGTAGCTTGCATTATTCACCTCTCCGCTTATAAACACGTCCGAACTTGGAGCCACAATGCTACTGTAGTTAGATGAGTGTCTCCCCATTCGCCATCTTTTCTATTTCGTTTCTTTTCACTCCCCAATTTCCAAAGTATCAAAGCTGGGAGCCGTACAGGGATCCTAAAACTCATTCTCATTAATGAGACGATGAAGTGACGTCAATGTGAGCCGGTGCTCGGCTGATTATTAAGTGATGCATGTAAGCGATAAACCCTTATTTATTAGGCAACTCTAAAAAGCCCCCCCATATAACCTCTTCCCTTCCAGGATTTTCTTTTAAAACTCAAAACAAGTATTAAAAAAACAGCTTTACCCTGCCTAAACACCCTCCAAAACAAGTCTCATCCTGCCAAAAGCTATAGTTTCCCAGTCTTTATTTTCTGCGCTTCAGTTATTAATTTTGCACCAGAAAAACAGTCGAAGTAAATTGGACCAACGCGAGCATGAAAAATCTATTGTAAGAACCTCGGACTACCCAGACGTACCTGTTAGGTTCTTTGTTGTCAAAAATTCGTTAAAGGTTTTATGATCTACTTAAAGCAAGTTCTGACCACGTAGCGAGAGCTTTGGGAGAGAGCCAGCAAAACAAAAGGGGTTTTTGATTCTTTGCACCACACTTTGTTTCTCCTCTGCCCTTTTTTTTCCAATCAAGGTGTCTAATGAATTTGTTCAAGGCAGGATTAAGGCGAGACAGTGTTTCAGTGGTTTCATGACCATCTTTTATTGAACCGAGCGGGACAAGGGGGGGTTTCGTTTCCGTTTTCTTGGCGCTGTTTTAAGTGAATACTTTCTATGTCAAATCTGCTCTGTTTTATTCTGATAGAAAACAGTAATGCAGGTACGTCTGCTAAGCCAGATGGCATCAAAAGAACAGGAACCGTTGATAACACGAAGCTTCCTGACCACAGCACTTGAAGGTGGTAGTACAAAAAACATTCTATTCACGGAGTGCGTTATGTATACCCTTCACCATGTAGATACTGTAATACGTAAGACTTCAACATGTTAGGCCGCAACAAGCGTGAAGGAACGTAGGCCTATAGTAATCTGCCGGCTTACTCAGATCGTGACGTGTCAATAGCGCATTACTTTCCTTGCATTAAACCCTGATCGATACTCAGCTAAACAGGTGAATTTAATCCAATAGACTACAAATCTAATGAAATGTAATATTCGACTAAATTCAATACGATTTGTCTTACGGTTTCACTATCTTTGTAGATTTTAATTTTAAACTGATTTTTAAATCTGGGAGCTTCTGGGAACAATGAAATTCAACTTGGGGAAATTTGGTTTAACACTGATTAATTTAAAATTAACGGAAAGAAAACGTCAAATCAAACTAAACTGTTTTCTTGGTCCATAAGCTGAGCTGAACTCAAGAATTCTTCTCCCATTGACGAAAATGTTGACGCACTATATTTTGTAGTCGTGAAGACACATCAACAGCGAAAGTCTAAGAATACTATAAAAAAATAAATAAATAAAAAATGAAGCACGGTTTACAATCAACGACTTGAAAGGAATCATTATCGAATTGAACGGGATTGGAGGAAAATTGACTTGAAACATAATTCACTTAAGAGTTCTTTATATATATATATATATATATTAAAAAAACTTCGACATGATTCATCATGATCGAGAAAAACGCATTAAAACTGAGCTCTTACTGACCTGTTGTATGACATGTTCAACCTTTTCTCAAGAAAAAGGTCGTAAAACTGAAAGAAAATAACAGATCTTGCTTTTCAATTGACACAACTTTGAAAACCATTAAATGATCTGAATCTATTTGAAATTTTTTTTTCGAATTTAAGAGGAATGAGATGACTTCTTCGATGAATATATACATTTGTATGCCTCTTTTGCATTGCTATATTCGTAATACTTCAAAGGTTCACATGTGAGATGGACTCTACTTGATTAAACGAGTCTACTGAATCTTTTGGTCTGAACCGAAATAATAATCATGGGTTCGATCCGAACTGACAAAAAGCTCTACTTTCCAATTCCAAATGTCCGACTTGTTAGTGTTCGCCATTTCACCTGTCCTTAACTGTCAATACGTAGAAGATGCTGGAATATCATTCGCTGACACAATTGATTTAAACGCTTCCCTGAAAGCGAATCCTTTTAACTTATTCAGTTTTTGCGAAGACAGTAAGCAACGTCAAACCGAATACTTTACGTCAGGAACTTGACAAGTTCAGTGCGCTTGGGAGTTCAGGGAGACAAAGAATGTAGCGAACAAGTTGGACACGTGACTCGAAACAGTCTTGGTTGCACCTTCACCGCCGTACACCTGATCGCTTGATTGGTTCTGGTGTAATTCGGTTGGAGGTCTCAATAAACGCCTTACCTTTTGACAAGCGAAACAAAGGTTGGGACGGGTGTGAAGTGCTGTGTGTCCCGACGTCTCTGAAAAGCGGAGCGGGGGGGAATAAGATAAGGAACAAACTTCTCGCCCACCCTTGTCACAAAAGACCTTGTCGGACACCATGACTTAGCATCATCCGCCCACCATGCAGCACCAGCACCACAACTCAGCGGGTTTGATGGATGGACTATGGCTCACAGTGGCTGGTAACCTCTTCAGTTTTTACCAGAAACGCAAAAGGAGTTGAAACCCCACTTCGTTCTAAAAACACCGTCAGCTTTCAACAAAAGATGCAGGGATTAAAAAAAAGGGAAAGGGACACTGAAAACGTCCATTGAAAACGCCTTGTCGACCGTGAATTCAAAGATCAATCTCCATTTGCTCAATGCCTGTTTCTCCCTTTGAATACTAAGTCGACTCCTGTACAAAGATTTTCCAGGATGCAAGACTACAATACTGGGACGTATAAGTGGTCAGTCACTTGAGTCTCAGTCAAGGGGTTACCTTCAGCCGTTCCTGGAGGAAAGCAACGAGCTGGTGGGGGGCATTACGAAAGAGGGGTTCTTGAATTCGCCTTCTGTCGCACCTGTTGCCCGAATGGTAAGAGTTAAAACTTCGTGTGAGGTAGCTACTACAACTAAACGGCGACACAGAAAAAAAAAGAAAGAAAAAAAAAAGAGAGCTCAACCGGGATGAGGCGTGTGGCAATGACAATTTTTCAGCGCCAATTTTTCATTTCGACATGCCGCGTTGTTATTTTCCTCAGCTACAAACTGCTTAGACAGATAAATCTAGGTACCAATAAGTTTCTGGCGTGGGAGCGAAAAAGAGTACCAGTTCGAAAAAAGTCCGTTACTTCCAAGCGAGTCATGTGGATTTATTGTGTTCTTGGCTTGATCGCCGGATATAACAAGAGGCAAAGTCAAGGGGGCCAGGAAGTCCTTTCTATGGCCATTATATCGTCCCTTGATATCAAAATGAGAGGGAAGCTGATGGTCAAAGCTGTCAGAGGAGCCGGATGTGGATGTGGGCAACTTACATGCGAGGAGTACGAAGCATCGAGAATCAAGAAAACAACGGGAATGGTTTTGTATGGCTTGAGCATCATCTTGCCTCGAGAAAGCTAGTTTAGACTAAAAGCACCCCAAGTTTCCCCCCCACCCCTTTTGCTCTACTTTCCGGGGGGCTGGTAATATATATAGCTTTGCTTGCAAGCAAGTCTTGAGACACTGCTGCTGCATCTTTCTACTCCGAGACCAATAATAAAAGAAAAAGGGGGAGTCGAGGCTTTTGTTCAAGCCTGCGTCCAAAGAGCAATGGCAAGGAAGAATGGCTGCGATATGCCCTAGCATTAACGCTATTATCTCACCACAGCAGCATCTAATAACACACAATGGTGATGATTTTTGTTCAACTCCACACCCGGGCTTATTCTTTCAAGCCGCACACCCGTTGGTTCAATGGTGCATTGGGCGACAGTTAGTATTTAAAACTAAAACAGTTCGTGTTTTTCCCATTAACTATTCATTATTGACTACCTTTAATATTTTTAAAATTATTGAAAATTAATCATTAACTAATTAATTAACTAATAATTTTTTATGAATTGTAATAATTAATTTTCCATTTCGGGTTTATTGTTGATTATTTATTTATTTTTTAATTTATTTATGTCTTTGACGATTCGCCTAACGAAGTTTGAAAAATTTTAGCTAACGAGATTCCACTGCCGAAAACCTCAAGAAAATCAACACCATTTTTTTTCAAGTAATTTGCCAATATATAATCAAGTATGCAAAACTAATAAAAGATATACGCGAAAATACGTAAGAAAAAATATTTCACGCGTTTTCAAGAGTCAACCTGGAACTTTTCGCGCCATTTCCAAAGTTAATTCCCACGAGGTTGTTATACACGGGCTACAGTAGAATCGCACTATGTCTACTGTGGCGTTCGTTGTTACCCAACAGTCAAATTTCGTAGCCGCCCAGCAATGAATCCTAATATTCATTGTTGGTAAGAATGAAATCCCCTGCATCCAGCCTGTAATAGTGAGTTCTATTTTGACCTTCCTTCGAGCCAGTTCCGTTTCTTGAACGTGGATTTTGATTGTTGTAAACTAAAAGTGAGAGTTAGCATGAGAAGGAGAGTGTTTTTGTGTGATTTTGTATCGGAGTTCGTTTCGGTGTTGATGTAAATTGGAAGTTACGAATAAACGGAATTTGAAAAGGAGTGGAACGTAACACTATTTAGTAATGTACATTTGGTCCGCACACATCGCATTTTCCATTACTTAACATACCGCAGGATGCAAGCGCAAATCAACAAGTTTCCCCCGCTTAGGGCCACGAGTCCTATGCATGACCCAAAGAGGATGACCCAAATCAATGGGTAGAAGTTGATTTCCATGCAGCCAAAAAGGCGCGTCGAGTCAACCGAAAGCAATAATTTATAAGACAATTGCATCTTAGCATGTTCCCACACGACACAAGGCTCGCCTGCTGTTGCTGCTGCGGGAAGGACAGTATATAGGGCCCCATTTCTTGCCCCGTCATGGTGATATGAAATCTAGCTTCGCAAAAGGAAGGAATTAATGACCCACTATGGGGATGATGGGGCTTTCGGACTCTACTGCTGCAGTAGCTCTTAGCTTTCTGCGCTGGTCATTTCGTCTGCTTCCATATATACTAATATCAGAGCGGCAATGCGGGATTTGGGGTCGTCTAATGGCAGTCAAAGAAAAAGGGGACCTTCCGGTTATTTCCACACAAGAACAAATAAATATGGTGGCGTTTCAGTATTGCATTTTCACTTATCATTTCTCATCATAAACCCCACCAGAATGAAGGCTTTATGGCCGAATCCTTCCACATAACCTGATCCTCTTTTCTTTATCACTTTTAAGCCCATTAATTAAACCCTAGAATTAAGGCTGGCAATAGTATTCAAATAATTTCCTTTTTTTATGTATTCCTCACGTAACTATCGCCTATTGTCGGTATCATCAATGAGCTATACATTTACAGGTTGTCACTTATTTAAATGTACACATGACCATGGGGAGGGTATTAGTATTCTTAATTAATTGTCCGCCTAATAAATTGCGATTAATTAATGAATTAAATATCAGACTTAATATAAAATACCTACTAAAATAGTAATAAGAATTTAGACTAAAAGCGCGTGGTAGTGGAAGAAAGTCAATTATTTATTAAATTTCACGACAAATTATGCACAGCTTTAGAGCAACAACATGTGGAACGGCTTTTCCCGATCATTCATACGCTTAAGCTTGTTTAGGTAACCTCTTGTTTACGTATGCTTGGTCCACATTCTAAAGGGATCGACGCGTACCACTACCCTCGGTGTTTATTAGCCCCATCGGACCAATAAACAGGCTTCATTAACGCCCTATTCTGAGTCGCCCATAGCCTGATGGACCAAAGCTGTTGGGATACAAAGTCCGGTAATCATGTGATGGAACCTCTTGCCACGCATGGACTCGGGACAAGTCAACCCAGTTTGCTCTTTCAGCACGCCCAAAACCTACCACTACGTGTTGGATTAGCGCTGGGCATAAAAAAAGAGCGACGAGTCTGAGCCATTCGTACTCCACTCGGTTTCCAACACGCAAGAATTCCCTTCAATTAACGACTCCCGTTAACGATACGCAAAGGGTGGGGCTATTACATGTGCACATTGCATTTACGACGTTTTGTCATTAATAATAGTGGGGAGCTTGCCTGCATGGGGATTTTATTTTACACAAGGTCTTCATCCCCCGGACGGTGAATAAAAGTAAGACCGCCTTAAAAACCCCGGAGCTGGAAATCTTAACGTACGCTATATACACTACGATCGGTCTATTACCACCAATTCCCCCTGTTAGGCCATTCAAGCCGTACAGGAAATTTGATAGGTGCTCCGCGAGACGAAATGGTTTATGTGCCAAAAATACATCGATGGTTATCAAAGAGCAAAGCATGGCTGCTGCTGGGGCTGAAAGAGCGGTAATTCGCCCCTGCCCGAGTTGAGCTCCTTGTAAGCACCCGTAATGCAAATAGAAGGCTCCCTGCCTGGATGATGAAGTCCTTAACTCAGTAATATTATTACGCTACACCATCGAACACCCACCGCAATCGCAGCGAGTGAGTGAATGGGATCATAAAGTAGAGAAAAGCGTCACGTGCATCGACTGTGCATTCTTTTCTCGGCTGTCTCCAATCACCCCGCTTAAACCGTCCGCCAGTAGTGAAACCTTCGTTTCTGAAAACGGCAGAAACTTTTGTCACCCAGCATTTCTTAATTTAACAATGTATTTTGTTAAAAAATTGACTCATTTCTTGATTTCTGGCATCATTTTGTTATAAAGAACCTCCCGTAAGTAGACAAAATCTTTGGTATATACGAAATTCGTTATATCAGATGCTTTTCTTTAAGTTTAATTACTCGGAACTTTAAAATTCCTTCACCGTAGTCGGTAGTTTTTTTATTAAAAAAAGATTCGTTACAAGGGGATTCTACTCTTATAACAAGGACGTACCAGTTTTTCATAAAATAGAACATTAGCTTGGGCTGAATTGCAATGCGATTCGATGTATCTTATTTTGGAATCAATGGCTCTTCGCGTGGTCTATTGTTTTAACATTACCATCTCAGCCCATTTCCAAGTTTTCCCCCATATTTTCTTCTCCCGTCTTTTCCTGAATAACTACATAATGATACCATCGACTATTAACACTTTCTTCTCTAGAAAATTTATTCGTATTCGATCTTGCATTTTGTGAGGTATGCGTCTCTAGAATGGGAAGGTGGCAATCACGAAATGAGCCATAAAGAGACTCGAGTCAGTTGCAAAAGTAACAAAAATCAGCACTTTTGAATAATAAATTAACCTTAAGGCTGTAACAATCACAGGCAAAGCAAATACAGCGAACAATCCGTTAGAAAAGCTTTACGTGGAAAGAACAAATATGAAACGAGAAAATAATATAAATCTAATTTTGCAGATTTTCTTCGAAAAATGGGTCCTATTATTTTCATTGTTATGATTATTTTCAGAGCCAATAAATCGAATATTTTTTTACTTTAAATAGGAATACTTGTTCTCTGAAATAATTTTCCACCAAGCATGTCTTTACAGTGTGGTACGTGTGATTATAACAGGAGCGTTTTCTGTGCAGATTGAATATAACGATTGTTTTGGTGGAGATTAATTAAGAACCGATTCGAATTCTGACTGAGCTTCTTCCCGTAAATTTCAATGTCTTATGAGAAGTCTATAACATAAAAACCATACATGCAATTATTTTCAGGAATGCTTCAATAAACGTTACATTATCAACTATAATAGTATGTAAATACTGCAAGTAAATAAGGTATAAATTTTAAAATAATAAAACTTTAAAATTTTACAAATAATAAAATTTTAAAATTTTAAAAATAATAACATTCTTAAATTTTAAAAACAATAAATTATTAAATTTTGAAAAATAATAAAATTTTAAATTTTAAAAATAATAACATTTTAATTTTTAAAAATAATAACAGTTTCCGTACGAAGAAACACCCGATAAAACCCGCGTTATATTTAACCTACCCTTCACACCATTGTAACACATGGAGATAGTATCCGATTGCTACACTACTAAGCTCCTATTTTGGTTCTCCAAAACACGTTATAACTAATTTAGTGCCCGAATACATCCACACTCACAGCTCATTCGGACGATCCTGGAATGGCAACTGAAAACGCGCGTAAAGTTACAATTGACCAACTCATGAAAACTTCAGAAATATCAATCTTTTTGCTTGATTTCTTCATTTTAAACTAGTTAATATAACCTTTATATCGTAGCCTATAGTTCTTTAAAAGTATAAAACAGAAAGTGGATTCTTAAAAAAAAAACTGTAAAATGAAATCGGTTAAGGCTGATGGGGATAAGGTGGTTTTTCCTTCCCTTATACATAGCATCCCAGACCTAGAATCCAATCCTTCTGGCCCTTGGCAAAACTGATCAGTAGCTCGTTTAACAAGGAGGGATCTCTTCCAAACGTTTCCACTGCAACTTCCGGTTTAATTCGCTCTCACCCAACTTTTAAGGCTTCATGCATATATGCAACACGTTATAATTTCCCGAATGGAGCAGTACAGCATAACCTTATCTCACGGTGGCCTCTTGGACTTGGAACCTCCGCATAAAACATCAAATTGCTGGACAAGCCGTTTTCCATGTCACGTGACGACTTCTTTCCTACTTCCCACCATTTCTCGTTCCGCACAAACAACGCATCATGAATATTTGACGCTGGTTTGAATCACCCCCACCCTTCTCCCTTTCCTCTTATAGGTAGCACCGTAACCCACAAAACTAAAAAAAAAGGTTAAAAAAAGCCATTGTTCATTGATTAGGGGAAGAGCATGAATATAGGAGGTGGGGCGTTTGAAATAACGGTCACCATACTTTACAACCACTAAGCTCGTTTTTTCGGCCCATACTTTGAACGTAAAGCATGGCCCCCACATATTCTCTGCTCACATCTCCAGATGTTTTGTCTCTGGTTAGGAAAGATATAGAAGAAAGCAGGCCCACTTCTACACCGTTTTTATGGCTTGGGGGTGGCTTGCTTGACGGAGGGTGCCCGCCAGACAAAAGGGTGCGAGGTGGGTGAAAAAACAGGGGAGATTTGCTTTATAGTGGAGCACAAATATAAAGCAATTTCTTGGATGCTTCCACCACACATATCTTGGCAATACCTCTGTTTTGCTTGATGACCTCCAATGGCGACGCCATTAGGACACACTGCAAGACGATCTGCTCCTCTAGCATTCAAAAACCCCCATCACTAGCATACCATACAAGTGGGGCGTTTTTTTATGGGACCCCCTGCTTAGGCTGCTGATTACCGTACAGCAAAAGATACGTACACCAGCAGATATACACACAATGCAGAAGAGCAACTGATTAGGGGGACAATGCTGAAACGAATATCAAGACATTAGATATGCCTTTGCAAGTGCTTTTCAACAGACTTTCCCAGCTCCCCATTCAACAAGATTCGTCCACATTTTTCTTGCTTTGCACCTACACGCCTGCATGGAAAAGTACCGAGATCACCCCGAAAGTACGAATAATTGTTGGAACTACTACAAAAAGACCCCTAAAGAGTGGTGTATCAGCAATGGGATCACAAACCGGTACTTTTAACGCTTAGACTGTAAAAAAAGACGGGTACCCCTACAGATTTAATGTCAACCTCCGTGGTATACCTTTAAAGCTTGCACTTTGCATGTGTCATCTTTTGTTTCGTGTACCAATTTATGCAGATGAGTTGCTCGGGAAAAGGTCCCGTTTTTTCGTCTTCTTACTGGACACATAATGGGAAAATTTTGTCCTCCAGCTGCGTTCTTAATTAAAAACTGGGTCCTAATTGCCATAAAGAGAGCTATCTGGGAAGAACAATCGAGAACATCGAACTGGCAGGAAAAGAAGGACTAACATTGCTCTATAACCCGGGTTGGTGCGCTAGGGGAAGTAGCACAAGACAAAAAAGGAGACAAAAATTGGAAGTTCATGCTTTGCATGTTGTACTTTTCCCCTCTTTTTTTTGGAATTCCGAAAAAACCAAAGCTAACTTTCGCTAATGAACTTCTTTGGCAGCAGGAGGTGGGGCAAAGGGGGGTTGGGGAGGTCTCGAAATCCCATATCCGAAATTATTTCTCCCGCCGGTTATGCGAGAGGCCAAAAGGGAGAGCTTTTGACAGTCGTTTGTGTCGGCCATATTTTCATGGCGATTGTTTCTCTATCGTCAAAAGACATATGCAGAAGTTGTCATTTCAAAGAACACATGAGTAACGTGGGAAGAGCAGCTGCAAGGTCAAAAGGTGATGACGGAAAAGAGTCAACCAGCAAAGACATGCAAAGAATGTTCTTCCGACGACGCAACTAAATAAATGCTTTGCTTTTTAGCCTTTGATGGCTTAACTCGAACAGCTACTGTACTGTGTACCGTTGCACGAATGTACTGGCTCTTGTCACCATTCCACCCCCCATAACGAACATCCCATTGCGTCATATACGCATATATCCGTCACAATAGGTCACGGCTGGGAAGTCTTCATTTTTTTTTCTTCGGGACAAATATGTAAAATTCCGCAAATGTCTCAACATAAACTTGGCTTATCCTTCCGTTTACATATTATTCCCTACTTTCACACATGGAAGCACTCCTGGGTTTCATGCTATTTTTTTTTTTTTTTTTTTTTTTTTTTTTATTGACTGACCGCGTAGGCTTTTGCCTATTGCGGTAAAACTGTTATATACAGTCAAGGGAAGTACAAAAACAACTTAAATAACAAGCATATGAACCAAAAAAAGGAATGTAAAACATTGCTAAACATTGCAAGCGCACTCGGAGTGCAGAAATCATTCATCAAACCTGTCAAAAGGCTATAAGCAGCCTAAGTACTTGATACACTATGATCTTGAATATGATCGGGTATTGCCTGTGCGAGCTGTCTGAACTGTGATGGAATTATTTAGGTAAACGCGAAACTGCAAGGTGCACGACTTTCGCTATACCCTGCGTTAGCTCACAAGAGGATCATGTATCCTTTTTAGTCTCCCTACCAATTCGCGTTGGCTCCCCTCGAGCGTCTCCAATATCTGAGGGTATAATTATTCGACGAACGAGAATCTGGCAGTAGCCTGGATCTCATAAACGTGAACGAAAAAATAGGCTAAAAAAAGAACGAGGAACGATGGAAATACTGGACTTTCTTTATGTGCCTTTTTTAATTTCTGGCCTTGTTCGCAAGCTCATCTCTCGTGTCCTTTGCTTCTCTTACATGCCAAGCTATATATGCCATCCTTGGCTAAAGATCGACCAGAAAAAAGCTATGGCTAGCTAAAACCTTGCCCCATAACGGCAGTGATGGTGATGGGTTTTCTGGTGCTTTTTTTCTCATCGCTCCCTCGAATATGGCCAACTGTTGCAGCCATCCATTATCTTCGTCATTCTTCGTTCCCGACTTGACAGTTAACCTCCACCCAAATAAGAGTGAAGACCCCCGGAATCATACATTGCTCATAACCCATCTGCCTGCTCATTTTCCGTTTCGAAAACCACTAACAGCCCTCAAGTAACTTATCGCCAATCAAAATTGTGAAGCTAATCGGTCCTCGAGGCCATTTTTCTTCCCCCGAAAAAAGAAAGAAAAAAAGGTCCAAAATATGTTGCATACATACACTATAACCAAAGTTCTTTTCTATAACGCTTCAGTTTCCAGTGCAAAAAGGGAAAAGAACCCGAGTTTTCTGTTTCTGGTCGTCATCCCTTTAAGCACCTGTTGCTTCCCACCAAAGATCCACAACACGTTAACACTTTTGGCCTGCGCGGTACCCCGGCACTTTCAAGAGCCACGTACACTTATCAAGTACACCTGGGATTGATAGATTTCCCCGCTGTTAAACAGTTTTCGGGCTCTAAAACGGTCCACGTCACTTAGGAATGTCGAAAAGGTTCGGCCAATGCGAATTTTTTTATGACGAGGGTTAAAAAAAGGCGATATAATAGTCAACGGTGAAGTTTTAGGCCCATTTCGAAGATCTAAGGCCTCAATAACTTTCGGAGAGCTGTCTGGTGGGATGGTCCGGACAATTGAGGTGTGAAAACAGGGTGACTTATTGGTCATTACGATCCTCCATCACGCGAGGTATTCTATCCTTTACGCAAAAGTTTTTTTTTGTTTCCCCCAAAAACGCCCACTGGGCCGCGTCACGTTCCAATTGTTTTCTCAAGACAACACAGCAACTTCCCACGTTCGTAAACAGCAAATTCAGTTCCGGACGCAATATCTAATTAAACGATAAAACGTGACGTGTTTTGTATCGTTCTTTCGCTAAAGGACTCCAAGGTGATGCCATCATATAATACTCGAGCTTTTTGTTCTGTGGTTTATACTTTTAGAAAATGCCCATCCCGCACAGTGTATAATTTTCTGCACATTTGGATGCGCAATTAGGAATAACGACTTAATTCTTGAAAGCTGTCTAGCGATTTCCGGTTATTCCTCGCATTCAACAGACAACTCCACCTACTTTTCAACTTTGTTCTGAAAACCCCGTAACATAACCATAACCATCATTTTCCTCCATAGTGGAGCAATGAGAGCTAACGAGACAAAGCGACCACGAAAGCTGCATTGGAGCGAAAAATATCGAATGACTTTCAGTTCAACGCAATCCTTTTCAATGCTGCGATGCTTTGATGATTGACAAGTGCTGGGGTTGCAGAGGTTAACACGGGTACCTATCGATTTCTCACTGCAGGGGGTTAAACGATCACAGCAGGGTAGAAGGAGGGCGCAAGGGAGCGAAAAAAATAACACCCTGGATATTCACACAGCTGTAAAACATTGCCATGGTTTAGAAACCTCAAAATGGGGGATGACGGGGTGAGAAAGCATATCTAGCAAGAAAGGTTATGTGACCTTATGGGGAGAGGCAAAAGATTTTCTTATCCATTGCTTTGCTAACTGCGTTTTTGGCAGGGTCTTTACCCGTGAATATAGTGATAACTAGACCACAAAAAAGGCCTTCATCTCTGCGGCCCCCTGACAACATTCCTATCTGAATTTGATATGGTCAGGAAATCGTTCATCACGCATCCTTTTTTTTTTGTTTAAAAACGGAAAAACCAAGACTCACCCAAACAGCGTTTTTTTAGCAGCTTTGGTATTTTCCTGGGTGCAAACGCTTGGAAAACAAGCTGTTGTCAAGAAAATAATAGCTTGACTGTTTTTTCCTCTCTTTAAGTGGAAAAACTTAACCGATGATTGATGAGCATGATTGATTAGACGCAATGATTGCTGTTCAGGTTTCGGTGATCGATGCCGCGTAGGAGGACGCCAATAAAAATGACTGCATTCCTAATCAGCCCTTATCGTCTTCATCTTCCAATTTCGCGGTTTTAGCATACACGTTTAATTCCGGGTACTTCGGTGAGATCTCGCATAGCATCTCCATCTCCTCGCAGCATCCCTCACAACAAAGCGGGACCTCGTTTAATGGTTACACGAGTTTCCCTCATCCGTTGGATCGTTGCAAACGACAAGGTGAAAAATTAGTCCCCTAACTGATTAAACCAATCTTTTCATAAATCTCGTAAATGAACACCTAGAGCAGTAAAACTAGAAAACATAAATGAAAAAAGGGGGTTTCAACCCCATACAGCCCTCTCTACCCTTCAAATGCTGCGTATATTCCTTTACGGGGAAAAATTTTCGTTTATTTTTTTTTTTTTGATCCCGTTTATGTCGCTTTGCTGCATTCCCTATGGTCGCACTTACTAAATTAAAACGTAACACACGCTTCACCAACCCTCTTCACTACTCCTCAAAAGTGCTTTAGGCCCGTTTCCACACTGGTATTCCATTTTAATTGACGGGAAAATTGGTTGAGTCCCGTCAAAAAAGCAAGAAAAGAGAAAAAAAAAGTTTACATGGATGAAATGAGGTTAATCTCGGGGTCAGCATAGAACAGAAATTGAAGTATTGGACATAGGCGTGCCTGCGGTGACAGTGACTGACGAGGTTCTGATGTGACTTGAAAGGAGTTGTTTCCTGTAACGCAACCCGCCCATTTTCCATAGTTGCGACACGAGACGGCTCTCGATCACCATAACGGCTTTCATATGCAACGTCATTAAACGTCTTTTCTCGTCGGGCTCGCATAACGCAAGATGTAAAATGAAATTAGGCAACATTCAAAGATGCTAGTTTTCCATTATCGATAGCTCATTAGCATCACGCCCCGTTCACTCAAAGAACTCGTCTCGCAACCTGTCTAACAGCCGCGTCGCACATAAGAAAAGCATATCGCAATTCAAGATCCCATTAATTTAATTAACAATTTCATTTTCAGTATATTTGTTGTACGAAACCGTTTAGTTTGCCAACAGAGGTACGCAACAATTTGGAATAATTCGATATCATTAAGTAATGAATTTTATTAATACAACTTTATTAATACAATTTTATTAATACAATTAATACATACGGAACTGTAGTTATTAAGGGAAATATTTCTGAACTTTTCGGTTAAAAAGTGCGCTACGGTGATTTGCACACAGTGTACACATCGCCGAACTGAAAACAATAAAGGCAAAAGGGCCAAAGGTCGTACGTGTTGAACGACGTGAGAACCGACTCCGGCTTACTCCACCACGCCCCTTCCAAGACAGCAATTAGCCCCCGTCAAGTTATTAAATCAGACACCAGTTACGCAAAGTTAAAAAGAAAAAACTACGCGCTCTCGTTTTTCTTCCCTCCCTCCGTCTCTTCCTCCTACCCTAGTCACATGTCCGTCACTATAGACTTCCACGTCACGTCAAAAAAATGTCTTACTTCCAGAGGAAGTCATCCATAAGTTGAGATATTCACGGCTACACTTGCCTTTCCTCCTTAGGCAAAGATGCAGCATAATGAGGAATCATACAGAGGAAATGGTACAAGGCATCCCTTTTTCACCCCTTCTCATGAAACTGATGCAAAAAAACGAACAATGTTGAACTGGTTTGTTTGGATCGTCGTACTTGCGCAGCCCTAACTTGGCCTCACACGAGAACTTCCCATCACTACCCGTATTCCATATGGCTCTGTTTGGATGCTAAGGAAACACGATCCATTATGCGTTCAGCCGAAAGTTGTAATCCTCATGGCCGCGCTGTCAGGTCATCAAATAGAGACAAACATCAAGCAGTATGGTTGTGTACCCGATCGGCGGGATGGAAGCAAAAGGGACCACGGGAAAAAATTTTCCAGCATGTGGAGTTTTCGGTGGCACGCAACGTCGAGCACTTGGGACTTTAGAAAAACACTAATCGTTGCTAATCTATACAAAAACCCTCTTGCTGCCATTCAAATGACCCCAGTTTCTCCAACTTGCCCGCTTTGACGCTTATGCTGCAATCACCTGTGCCCATAACGTTCGTTTTTCCCTCCACGACAATCGAATACTTTTCATTAGACCGGGGCCCCGGTCGGCGGCAACCTCAGTAATCAAGCGATCCATCGGCCATTGCGACTCTATACCATTGTCACATGTCTTTTTTCCACCTGTCCGAATTGGAACCTGACGTGAGTACGACAGACGTCCATCAACTGCAGAAAACCATCCGAATATGTACTATAGAATACCGATTTACTGCACGATAGCGGTACTGTCTGTGAGACTCAGCTCCCCGCCTTTGTTAAACGCTTTTTTTCATTTTCTTAACAATAATACGCAACATTTCCGTCTAGGGGGGTGTAGAACTATTTCGCAATAGCCGCAATACATGCACGACGTAATCTACAAAACGAGTGCTTTGGATAATAAGCTAACGCTGGGAAAAGTATAGTACTGGACTAGGGATTTAACCGCAGGTTACAATGAATCACAACAAAGAATTATTTCATTTCGTAATATTTTCTTTTATTATTAGCAATTTTATTTTTGCTTGGTTCTTTTTTTATTTATTTATTTTTTTATATTATTAGCAATTTTATTTTTGCTTGGTTCTTTTTTTATTTATTTATTTTTTTATATTATTAGCAATTTTATTTTTGCTTGGTTCTTTTTTTATTTTATTTATTTTTATTTTTTAATATTATTAACAATTTTATTTTTGCTTGGTTCTTTTTTTATTTGGTTTATTTTTTTTTTGCGTTATAAGCTCCAGCGCTTATCAAGTCCTATTGTACTCTACATTTATTTGCTAGTGGGATTTACCACATGCCCATACTGAGACTTTCTAATCAAGACTATATTACACAAGTAGCCATTACGGTAGTCTATTCTTGTCGAAGGGAAGCTATCCTGCCGTGTAGAGCCAACATCTCCCATTGCTTGGTGTTAAAGAGTTCTGAATGTCTGAATACCACGCAAAGGATTGTTAGTAAGGGAGGGGGTCCCAGGGTCGGGGGTCGGGCGTTAGTTGCGGTTATAATGGGGACCGGGATCCGATCAATGGCCCAGGGATGCTGGTAATTACGCTCATTAGAGCCCGGCATTGATGAGGCTGGACGGCGTGAGAGGAATTCTTAAGTGGGAAACTTCAAAGGCTACCGACACCTTATTTCCATTTTAGGAAATATTGCGAGGGGGAGATCACAGTTGAAAGGAGGCAGCACTGATGCTTCTCAGACCCTTTCTCTACTCCCCTTTTTTCTATTTTTCTTTTCTTTTTTTTTCACAGCGTGCCACATAAGCAAGCAGAGGTGCTTTCAAATAAAAGGTAGCTAACGTGACGTCTAAGTACAAGATCAAAGCAAGCACAAAGGTAACATGCACTTGCCTAACCTTTAATACCCTTCTCTTTTGAATATTAACGACAAGTTTTTCATATTCGGAGGCTAAAAACCCAAATTAATTTGCTACCCATTTTATTTTGCTGGGTGATGCCAGGGAGGGGGGAGTGCACGAGGATCGTAAATTGGGAAACGCTAACGGGAAATTTATTAGGAACGGGGTTTACTAGAGGCCACATGCTCGGGCTTAAAACAACGAATCGCGTTGGGATGTGTTTTTAAAAGGGGTTTTCAGGGGAAGTTCCGAAACTAGCCAAAGTAAAGGATCTGGAGCAAACCAATTTGCAATAACTTATGTACCACAATTTGCCAGCGAGCGTAGTCATACAGGGGGTAAGCGATTCACGACCTTCGCCATCGCATCAGCTGGATAACGCCAAGCAAGTTCCCATACTGGGCTTGTTGACACAAAAGAACGGCTTAATATTCCCTGAAACGTCACTGAGGAAGCAAAAGGGTCAGCTCTGATTTGGTATGGTAACAGCTTCCTTTCTGACACACGCAAGAATTTCTTTCGACATCGCTTTCCTGCGTGGAGTTCAACGCTGCCACGAGATCAAAACCCTAAGAAGCTTTTGTTTTCGAGCAACTGCGGAGAATCCGTGGGGCAAAACGAGATGGGCAACTAAGACAATCTGACGGAAAAAGTTGCTGCTATACAACTCGTCTCACTCTCTCTGCTCCTCTCCACGCTAAGATAAAGCGGAGGGAATACTGCTTGGCTGTGCACCTCTCCATATGCATTAAGATTGGTAGCTTGGTAGGAGAGAGCATCATTAGCTATGCATTTATGGGTTATGTCTAAGTCGTCGCGGATATCCGTGGCAGTATGGCAGCCCAGGGTTTTAGCCATACTTGTCTTAACACAAGTTGATTTCCGAGGCTGCTCTGATTATGCTTTACCCAGCACTGACAAAAACGGTAGCTGACAATGCAAGTTTCGTGGGCGCGCGGACGGGCAGCTTCTCCGAATCAACGCAAGAAGCTTTTATGCCGGAAACGGAATAAGCTAAGTTTTGACATGGAGCTATAGAAGACATAGCTAGTTTTAACAATAATCTGGTGTATCTCATCAACGAGTCACGGTGGGACGAACTGCCAAATAGGCTGTCTTCATTGCTTTACAAACATGTCAGGGATTTTTCTGCTATTAATTTACTATTTGTCAATGACGAGCGAAAATTCCTATAACTGGTTTTCTATCGGCGTTGTTACTATGTCGCTATTGTTGTTTTGCTTTACATTTGTTATTCTCGAGGAATACCAAATGTTATAAAATGAAATATGAAAGCAAAACAGAATATTACAGAAATAAAATATTACAAAAATAAAACTTCACAAAAATAAAACTTTAAAAAATATGTGATAAAATATGATAAAAATGCTCTATTTTTTCAGGGATTTAATGATGCACAGCAATGTGGGATTTAAAAAATGGCTACGGCTAGTCTGTAGGCTTATTCTCGACAAACAACGCTTTCAAAGCTCTCACTACTTTGCAACGTTTACTCTACGACCTTGTTTCTTGCTCGCTTTCTTGACCTTTCTGCTAGCTGCCTCTTTTCGACCTCACTGCTGACTGACTAACCTCGTAAAACTAGACCCCATTTCATACCGGGTAAACAAACAGAATAGCTTCAAACAAACGTTGTCCCTTTGGTTTCTGGGAAGTGACTGTCGCTAACCCACAGTCGACAACTAAACAAACTTGGCGTGACAATCACTTCCTTCATAATCCATAATTCAATGCGATTTATGTTGCATTTGGTGTTATCCTGTCATTGTTAATAACGCGCTATCAGTTACTGTGGACGAGGTCAACAGGCCTCATGGAAATGCCTGTTTTTCAGGCCGATATTGGATATTACGAATTTCGGGGTTCGGGCAACAATGATTTCTCGCCCCTGCCATGTCCCCAATGGCGAGGTTTTACTTCAATTTTTCCTACATCTGATATTTTTTCTACAATTTCTGTTTTTATTTAGAAAAAAATCTCACTTGTATTATATTTGCTACACCACGTAATTTGGATGTTTCGTTTTAATACTTGATACAGCTTAATACAATTTTATACTTAATACAATTTTAAACTTAATACAATTTTATACTTAATATTTTTTACTTAATAAAATTTTCATATAATATTATCATCATTTTTGTGATTTCATTATTTTACGGCCGTTTGAAGACAAATCTCGGCAAAAAGTCTACGTAGAGAAAAAGCTATTAGAAAAGTTACAAGAGGGGAAAACTGGACATTAAAGCCAGCTGGGCAATTGATATGAATTACCATTTGACCGTTATTAGGCCATAACGAGCACGCGCATAAAAGGACGAAAAAGTATCGAATTGGCCAGTCCAATTTTAGCCGATACAGTCCTCGTAAAGCAAAGTGAAGACATGTAAGCGTATATAGTTAGGAAAGCAATCTATGGCATTGATCTCGCCCAACATGGTCATAGCTTGTAAAGCGAGGGAGCTAGGACTAATTACAGATGGAAATGCTGGGGCCAAGAGCTAATTACCAAGTCCAGGAATATAGCCAACCGGACCGTGCAGGACATTACCCCCTTAGTGAGTGACGGCTGAAATTTCAATCACGGCAGTCTAAAGCGAATTCAAGTGCTCCTCTCTCAGTTGCCCCCGATCTGATGCACTACTGTTGGAGACTTGTTCAAGCCCCCGCCACTGTGTATGTGTATGTCGTAGGAGAGACGCGGAAGAGAATCATTCCCGCTTTTCTGCCCCCCCCCCCCCCTTACCCCCTGCCTCCTTTGCTTAGTTAGCCCAAAAACGGTCGTAGCAGTAGAAGGACAAGGGTTTGCCTTGGGATTCCACCTGATTGCCAAGAAGAGTTGACTGTAGAGCACACATTAAGCCAACCGCTCAAGTTCATATGAGCTACATGCCTAGCATTAAACATGCTGCTTGTTATCACGTGTGTGATTGAGCCAAGAAACGTTGCACAGTCCAACCTCACTGTTCTGATGTTTAAAGTCCGGCCATTGCTGGGAGATGCACAGTTTAAGCAACCAACTTCGGTAGGGCTCTTGATAAGCGGACATGCGGTTTGTGGTAAATAATATGGAAAGTACGCGAGCTATTCTGCAGATACAAACGCAGCAGCTTTTCTTGCCACAACAATAGCAGCCCAGACCACGACCGGGTTTCAGCTGGCAACTACATATCCTAGCACTTAAAGATGAATGGTTAAGAGGATTTCCAGCATCGATCATGCATAATACAGCTAACCAAGTTCTGCTTCAACCCTCCTCCGCTGGATTGGATATGCACCTCGTCCGAGAGCACTCTCAACCATGTGACGGAATTCTGAGCATACAACAGTTCAAGTGAATTATTTCTTTGCAAAAAGCACAATTTCGCTCAATCCTTTTGTTCATAAGCTCCAGGCAACAACAAGCTCACTTTTTTGTTTCACAACAAGCTCACTTAGTCCTTTTTCGGGCCGATTTTAGTATACCTTTACAATAGTAGAATAGTATTCCTTTCTACCGTTTGTTTCTGTTTAGTACATTTATGCTGTCTGAGATAAGTTACCTTGTTTTTTATCTATTTATGAAGAAAACTTAAGCGATAGAAAAGAAAGAAAACTTAAGAATAACATCAAACTGTCATTAGTTCCATGTATGGTACTACCATGTATGCGTTACTCGGAATCTATTTTTTAATAAAACCTTTTTAAAGTTACATCAAAATGACGACAATGAAAACAATAAAACCTCGTGTTATTACCAAGAAAGCGGCAAAATCAAATTTGTATTACGTTACAATACAGTCTTTTTTGTTTTCTCACGATTTTCTTTTGCAGATCTCGTTATAACGAACACTCTTATTACGAACTGTCAAAATGGTTAATGTTCCTTACAATGAAAGTGTGAAGAAAATAATAGTGTGAAAGTGTGAAAGACATAACAGACTCCGGATATACCGAACCGTACTTTCTTGTTACCGGGAGGTTCGCTATAAAGGTAGTTTACTTTATTCTTCTCATGTAATCTTTGTTGCTTTGTAAAGATTTTTTCATGCACACCAGACCTTCGTTATAACGAATTCTTTAACAAAAGTTGCATGCTATAATGTACGAATTGTGAAGTTTCAGTTCTACAAATCTAAAGGAAAAGCTTCGGATAAAACGAACTTCGATTACATCGAACAATACATTTTATTTCCCAGAACGTTCGTTATAACGAGATTCCAGTGAAAGTTACATATTTACGTAGTTTTTATGTTTTCACTATCTTTTAGCCACAGTAGAATTTCGTTATAGCGAACCTCGCTCCAATGAGTTTTTGGCTATAGTGTACGGCTTGCAAAGTCTCGGATCACGTAAATGTAAAGAAAAGCCATACGATAAATCGGGCACAAAAAATCATATTTTCGAGAGATTTTATCGTATTCTTACACGATATCACTTTTCTCATGATAATTTTTTTACGTATGTTTCGTTAAATTTAAACCTTTTATAACGAATTACTGGCTATATGGGTTGTAAGGACTCTCGTAAAGTTTTTCTACATGAAGAATGTCTGATATAGCGAACTTCGGTACACCGCAGTGTCAAAACGTTCGTTATAACGAGATTTTAGTGTAACCACATTACGAATGTTAACAAAGACGTGAATGTCTTTACAGCTTTGGACTTTCGTAGTTCAGCAACTGTATTTTTGCTCATATTGTTCTTTATTTCCTTTCGCTGAAGAATAACAGCTACGTAACAAGTACCAACTTAACCCTTTTTTCCATGGTGACTTTGTCAGTACAGCTAAATAGGTCGGTACGCTTTTTCATTGTTTGTTTGCGTTTGTTCCATATATGGCGATGTGACAGCGGTTTGCTGTCACCCGTTTGTGCGGCTTACACCCTCTCAAACAACCATTGGAAATTGTAGTAAGGAAAATAAAAGTTCTAAAAGGACTGAAAACGTCGCCACTTCCCCACCTTCAGTCCTTATATCCAGATCCGCGTTTTCAAGCCGAGTGGCACAAGCAGTAACTCGTGCTTTTATTGGAGTTGCATAAGGAAAGAAAGACACCACCATTGTCTAATATTCGAACTGGTGGGTCCCGGGATACGGTTGGTAAGAAAATTCTTCGGTCGTTATGGTACTCCCTGTCTGAGCTAACGACTGGCTAATGATAGCGTGTTGAATCCAGACAGACGCCGGACAGAGGCATATTGCATATTGAGCAGCCTACGGTACCTTCGGAATAATAATTTTTTTCTTCGTTCGTTTCCTCCGAACGACCCTTGCCAAAGCGAACTGTGCTGTAGTGTGGTTACACCTTTTCAAAGACAACCCATCAAAACCCTAAAGTACGGTAACCCCATCATCATCATCATCTTCCGTCGTCGTCCATACCCGGGCATCCAAGATAGCAGCACAAAAATCGAAATAATGAATGGGAGGAGGCACAGCCCCAGGATTGTTCGCTGGCTCTTTAGGCCTCCGAGCTATACACCAACTCTGATAAAGGATTATCATTACGAATCTTTTTTTTTCCCTTTTTTCCACCACTTTTCATTTAGTCATTACTTTTTGGTAACATCTCTGGGTCTGAGTCGCTACAAACTCCAGACCAGAGGCCTTTTCCCTTTGAAAAGACAAGCTTAGTAAAGACAAGCCTCGTTTACATGCCATAACCCTTTTTACTATTGGACCGGAAAAGCAGATAGATATTACAGTTTATGATTATTACGACGAAACTCATGGAAACTATGCCAACCGTCTCCCGAGCTGCTTTTTGGAAGGCCAAGTATCGCGTTTATTGAGTGCCGTTTTGCCGTTGGTCGAAGCTTTTCGGGAATGTTCTATTCGAAGCCAGCGACGCCCCTAACCGTGAGGTTTTGTGTGTAACCAAGCTCCGTGTTTTGCAAAGGACGCACCTTTTTGGCTTTGTGTGTGTTAATAATTTATGTTTTCTTCGAATGCGCGTGCTGTTCTTCGACTATCTACAAGCCTTCAGTTTCTTTCTGACAAGCGTTGTGTCTCAAATCCCGAAAGGTAAAACAACAACAAAAATAAAACAACACAAGCGTGCAAGGGGGAGGGCGAAAATCGTAAAAATCTAGTCAGGAAAAAAAGAAGTTCGACGATGCAAGCCTTTTGCAAGTTTTGCCTCTTTTTTTTTCCTATCACGTTCCTTTTGGGAAGCTGAACTAAAGCAATATTATAGATGGAGAGGAGAAAAAACTATATTCCATAACGTCTTGTGCTCACAGGTTTTTACAACACATCTCTTTTTTTTCCTCCATGCCAAGATAAGCCAAGCAAGAGCCAAGTTGGTTCACAAATCAAAGCAACAGACCAGACATGGGCCCGTGTAATTATTGTCCATGAAGCAGGTATAATTGCCGGTAATTAGCCTACGATATGCAAACGAGAGTCTGTCCAAGACCCGGTGAAAACAACTTGGGCCACCATCCTCCGAGAAACGCGGCAGTGTACCGCAGAAAAGCGATCCAACTTCCAAATGCCTCTTTTTCTATATCTGTTTTTACTGCTCTTTTCCACTGGGAGAGACCCACCCCTTGGCTCAATTTATGAACGCCTTCTCATGCTCAGTCATTGAAACTCTTGGCCAACTACCTATTAATACATAAAGATCTACTACAATGCCGAACTCTCTTTCAGCGCACCCTCCCCATTTCAACCCGATTTTACAGACGCACATACACACAGACACACGCTGGAGGGGCAAATCAACGGATTGCAGAATTATAAATATAGACTAGAGTGGAAGCAAACGGCACAAAAAATCTCCCAAGCCTCCCACCAAGTTTATCCTCTAAAGCTTTAATTCGCTCTATCTCTTAATCACAGAAGGGTTAGCGGGGTCTTATATCAAAAGTTTCCAGCTAAACAACCAACATGGAGGAGAGAAAAAGAGAAAACGGTGGTGTCTGTTTGCACGGACCCACCTCTAAAGCTCAACCTTACTTTCGTCTCATTCAAACAAAAACCACGTCATTTACATACGATACCCTCCTACTTTTGCCTGGCCACCCACCAAAAAAGACAACAAATTTGCCCCACGACCAGTGAACCCGCAATACGTATATTTTCGATTGCGTCGTGTCGCCGTTGTTTATTTTCACGTGGAAAAACAAAAAATCAAAGGAACAATACGTCTTCGACCTCGCAAATTATGACTAGTATGCACCGCAGTTGAGCAAAATTCGACTACAATTCTTTCATGAAACATCAACGCGAATCAATTAGAGTTCCAATTTAAATCAATTGAAATTTAACTTGAATTTAATAATGTGGCGTTCGTTGTTACCCAACAGTCAAATTCCGTAGCCGTCCAGCAATGAATCCTAAGATTCATTGTTGGTAAGAATGAAATCCCCTGCACCCAGCCTGTAATAGTGAGTTCCTTTTTGACCTTCCTTTGAGCCAGTTTCGTTTCTTGAACGTGAAATTTGATTGTTGTAAACTGAAAAAGGGAGAGTTAGCACGAGAAGGAGAGTGTTTTTGTGTGATTTTGTATTGGAGTTCGTTTTGGTGTTGATGTAAATTGGAAGTTACGAATAAACGGAATTTGAAAAGGAGTAGAACGTAACAATAATCACTGTACTAGATGGGATGGAATCGAATGAATCATGGCTTAGAATTTTATAACTTGAAAATTATGGATTAAACTTGAACGACAGCTCCGAATCCTTGTTTAAGTTTACTAAAGCCACGATCAAATCGGCTTTGAATTAAAAAAGACATTTAAATTTAAAAAGCCCTGAGTGGCATGATTTTTAGTCTGATTCGATGTGACCAAAACTAAGCTAACATTGTTCTTTGACTTAACCTGAATAACTGTTGAATCGGAAGGTAAAATAGCTAAAATATTAGTGTTTTTAAAAAAGGTTCACTAGGTTTAAGTTACAAACTGAACCACGATTTTCGTTTGACGGGATAAACTTGATCTCAAAAAATATAAATTTGCTTGGAACTACGAAAAAAAGCTGCAAATATTTCCCTCTTGAAAATTTTACAAGCTTCATTGTAGAACGTTACAGAATGCTACATAGAAAAGATACATTGAAGTTAATTTCAGTACTTTCATTTGAAAACCTACTGACATGTCCGTCCTTCATAGAAATGAAGTGATAAAACTAAGGAAAATTTCGTTTTAAATTGTTTCACACTTAATTGAGTCAGAAATTCCTACGCAATTCCCTATATTTTTTTAAACACATAGGTAGGTTTATAATAAAATTATTTTAGAATCAAAACTAGGTGTACGCCTATTTGAGAAGCTGGACTGGAGCTGGATATCTTAATTTAGGTAGTCAAGACTTGACATTCTCCCCAGACTGATTTGGTTGACTTCACATAATTACTTTACAGAAAAAAAATCTATTTGAATTCCTTTTTTACCTATTTCTGACTTTACTAGCGTAGGCCGGAGCCTATTACTGGAACTTTGTAAATACAAACGTATTTAGAATGTCACTATTTGTGTTGAACATGCACAGTGTTGTTTGGGTTTATTTTTATTTATTTATTATTATTGTTATTATTATTTACCTCCACAAGCATCGCTCGTTCCCAATATCTATTAAGCTTTCGCCCTGAATTTCTTCGACTGGGAAAAATAGTTTTGCATTGAACTGCATTGTATATTTTGAACTGCTCACGTCTGATACATAAATCCTTAAAACCGTGTTGCTCTTATCGGAAAAAAAAAATATTATGGTACTAAACTTACGCGAACCCAACTTGTTTCGCTTGTACAGTCTAGCTTGGTCTAACCCGTTGTCGATTTTAATCTGCCACCCACTCAGCTAAAAAAGTACAACGCTATTGAATTTACTATTTAGATCCAAGATAGCTCAAAAGTCACTGAAGGCAATAACTACGCAGGAATTACGACGCTCTACAACCGAATGCTAACTTGAAAATGTCCCTATTTACTCGATTGTGGTCTCATTCATCACACTCACGGGCAGACACGCGGCTAACCACCCAAAAGACAAAAAAGCTCGAGCAAGCTAATGGATGCTATACTGCTAGCCCCCCTTTGAAAGCGACAGAAGCCAGTAATCATGGCCAGGGGTACCCATGGTGCTTGATTCATGTGGCAAGGCCAGTGATGCGCGAGAAACAGCCGAAACGCCAGATTTAATGAGTTTCGCATGAGTACGAATTGGTCTTTCCGATTAACGCCAGCGCGTTCCATACAGGTAGACATGTCCGGGTCGTTTCCAAGAGATTCAATACACGAGATCGTTGGGATTCCAATGGCTTGTGAGCGCCTGACAACAGACACATGTTTAAATGCCAACAAGGACAAGAAAGTAGCTAATGGCCGTTCACATGTCAGCCATTTATAACCCGACGCTGAGCTTTTTCAGCCCCACCCAGGACAGAAACTTAAACCCAGAATGTCTCAGGAGGAGCTTTATATCACAGGTGAGGCTCTTGACTAACTTGCCGGACTCCCAACCCAACCAGCCAAAGGGATATTTAGCCAACAGCAGCTTCAGCCAAAGGACAGCTTGGCTGTATCCACACAGCAATTGCAAGGAAATTAAAACGCACAAAAATCACCTCGCACGGCAGGAGGCGCACAATCGTTTCGAAAGGCCATTCGGAGCAAATATAGTGGACAATTACTAACGGAATTATGTGGTTTGGCAACTTCTTTAACAGGCAACTAACGTGGTGCAGCTATTTTGTAAATACCTTACCCACGTTAGTGAACGTTACCCAATGGTTTTCATTCTTGTTACAGCTTTAAGAGCGCTACTGAAAAATTACATCATATGAAGTACTTACGACTTTCATACTCTCTTGCTGTTGACTCTACCTGAGTGCAATACTCGCAGGTCCTTAATCACACCTTCTCATCAACTCTTAATCATTCGGTTGGACAAGGGCAAGCGTGATAGCACTTCTTTCACGTTCAGATAACGTTCTCGAAGGAGGAAAAAATACGTTAAAAAATTTCAATAAAAGGCTTCAAAAAAAGAAGAATAAATACAGTTTGGCTTCTAAAGACACTTCAACAGCTGACTTATAGTATGCTGCCCTTGTCACGTGGAGATGGGTGTGTATGTGTGTGCTGTATCGCCTGTATTGGCAATTTGGAAAGTCCCATCTTCAAAGCACCTCCAAAAGGGAACACTGAAAGGTTGTGCAATGATGCTTCGTCATCTTTACCGGTTCGTTTTGAAGGGGAAGCACCCTAAGTCAGAACTCTTAGAACTTAAAGGAAATACACACAAAAAAAAAAAAATATTCGGAATTATCGTATAAATGATGTGTTAGCTCCTGCAGGAACTTCGTGAAGCGTTATCGTATTATCTCTAAATGTCGTGGGCAAGGGCGGTAAAAAGGTAAGGATTTTCTAATTCCCAAGCAGGCCATAAGTAGCCAGTCATGCAGTCAATACAGATTGATGATTTCTACCATGACTTGTCAACCTTCATCAGCTTTGATGACGACAAATTTTGAAGTCATCATTACCTCTTTGAAAGCCCTTTAGCAACACCCAAAACTTTTCTCACTTATTTGTCGCCTAGTCCTCTCGTCTTTACAAGTTTGCCCCTACAGATAAAAAAAAGAACATTGAGTCTCATTTTTATTTTTACATTTATTTTACTGGTATTATTTATTTTACCTTAATTTTTATTTCCAAGTATTTGAATTTTCCTTTTTTTAAGTGGCTAACATCGTAGGCTAACGTTTTCTTGTTGCTTTCACATGCGTTCGTCCGCTTTTAAATGCCAAATGTCTTTTCCGATAGCACTTAACGACAGGCGACAGGACAGCCTCGTCAGCATGGCTAATGGGAAAAATTGTGCAGTAGGTTATACAATGCAATTTGGTCACCCCGAACGGACAATTCTCTTTTCATGGGCACTGTCCCCTTTTTTCCTTTCAGCCACGTATTTACCTAGGACCACAGGGACAAACCAATGCTATAGACGGTTTTGTACCGATTTTCTGCCCAAACACAGACAATACAGCTGACGTCGAACGACGTGAAAACCCCCTTGTCTCTATAAAAATATATCCTCCAAAAACTCTTCAAATAGCTTGACGGCAACCGTCACGACACCAACCCATTCTTCGATAGGTGCTCCACCTTTCCTTCAATCACGAGTTTCACCTGAAGCTCCAATTGACCTTTGCAAATCACAGCAGTTCAATCTGAAATTGTCAGGTGCCCTTTCACACTTTTTACCACCAACTTGGGCGCCAAAAGGCAACTTTGTGCTCAGTGGACCCAGCCCACACAGCAGCTCGATTACCATACACCTCAGCAGCTAACACACACACAGAGGCTGCTGAGGAGATGCAGGCACCAGCAGCATCCTCTCATTTACATAAAAGCCCCTTTTTGTGCCGTAGCGCTGACTTACGACAGAGCTACCGCCGAGCCGATCTCCGGGCTCTCGCATTCATCATTTCTTGTCCCATCTACTGTCTTGGTGAAACTGCACAAATGTCCCTTAGCGACTTCTAAACAGATGAAGGGTCAGTAGCCCACTATCGGCAATACTTCTATGCATGGCTTTCATACAGGTATGATGGTTGTAAGCACCGGGAGGGTCCTAAAATCTCCTCACGGGGAAAAAAAAGGTAAGCAAGATAAATTGTCCTTTTTAGTTGCAATGCTACTCTGGGGGTGTGTACACGGAACTGTATTTATGGTATAAATGGGCAATGTGAAACTTTGGAGAGGACACAGTTGTCAGTTTGAGCCGTACAAATGACGAAGGAGACAAGCTAAGAAATCGTGGCTCTACTACAGTTAGGCCTTTTTTCCCTTTTTTTTTTCTTATGTGTGTCTCTCCCTACGCGACGTAAGCTACCAATCATTAATTAAAGTCCTATTGCCTGGGTACTTTTATGACAAGGACATAGCAGCGGGAGACGGCAACGAGACGCTGTAAATGCTGCAGCTCTATCCCACACTTTTATTTTTTCTTTCGGGAGAGATGGGCGAAAACGTTTGCATAGAATACCATACATGCAGGGAGAAGATTTGATGAGTTAAAAGCTTGTCGTGCTAACCATTGCCAACTTCTTTTGAGTACCCCCGTCCCCCCTAAAAAAAAAGAGAGACAAAAACGAGTGACAGCAGGGTGTCGGCAAAAGGGATCCGTGTATACAGGTTTTCCTATCAGTGTCACAATTGCTAAATGCTAAACGGTGCTTACAAGGAAAACGTTTCGTTAGAATGAGGTCGCGTCTTTCAGCCACCAATCATTTTTTCTTCTATTTATTATCAGTGAGCCACACATTCAAGTCCTATCATTGCCGAGTGATCTTATCATTTCACTCGTGCTTTTCCTTTTAATAAAAAAATATAATATAATAAAAAATATGAAAACATTGATGTAATTATTTTTTTAATAGATGGGTGCGCGCGAAAGCCCACGTCGCTTTCTCATAACGACCAAAAAAATAATAATAATAAATAACCAAATAAAAAAAACGAAAATTGAAGAAACCTAAATAAAAGTCTGACTCCTTCAACAGTGTATACAAGCCATAAACGAAAGCTGGAAAGCGTATTAAGGGGCCAAATACGTGGCTCTCCATCATCTCGCATCGGCTCAAAAGCATATTACCAAAGAAAGGGCCTTCGAAAGTAAAAATGTGTCTAGTTAAAGCTCTCAATTTTAGATGCCAACTTGGGCCATAACCCTTAGCTGGAATAGTTTAAAAAGTCCGTAGTCGCCTCTCTGGAAGAAAAACGGATTCACAAATCACATCGACTTTCTTAGCGGGGAAGAGAAGGGATCTAGTTGAATCAAACCGGATTAGACGGATTGAGCCCTCCAACGCATTCAGCCGAAGGAACAGGGCTGTGCACACCGTTAGACCAGTTGGTGCACCATGGAGGAAATCCACCTTCGAGTTCATACAAAATTTGTCATAAATCAACCAGAGATAAGTCCACGCTAGGTAACTTAGATAGAAAGGCCCCCATTTTTCTCGTTCTCTTTTCTTTGTTAACTTTGGATTTCACGAAGTTTAAAAAAGACGCAAAGGGGCTCCGTGTTATTGCTTCAAAGTTTGGTGGGCTTCGTTTTTCTTTATTTTCTTTATTTCCTTTTTTTATAGACAGGGTTTCCCCCTTTTTTTCTTTCATCAAAGTTTTACCAAACTCGCCATTGCTAATCATCCTTGCATTGCAGCTGCCGCAGTACTGCCTCTAATAAGAGTTATCACAGCAATGGCACAATTGTCCCGGCCACACTGGGTGCTAGCTATCATTAAAAGGAGCTTAATAGTCCTGTTCCCACCTCGATATCGACGCCATCATAGCCGGAAGTATGTCTTGAGGCATCCAACACTTGGAGGGCTGGGAGACAGAGAAACACCCCAAGACCCCCCTTGGTACCCCCAACCCATGAACTTGATCTGGGCATCCCGCTGTGGAAATGGGACTTGCTTGTACTTTACGAGACGTTTTAGCGATGGAAAGCCTTGATCCAGCGCAGAAAAAAATGGGGTTCGCGCGTTAGAATTAGAGCGATCATAAAAAGTGTTGAGCGCTCAAGCAAGGTTTGCCAGCTGTTCGAAGAAATAATTCTTGAGCCCGATAAAGAATTCCTAGATTAAAAGCTCATCAAAATTTTCTTGGTCGTCAATAAAAAGCCCTAAGCCCTGATATCTGAAGTCAAAGTTCTACACGTGTGAAAAGCATGTGACTTGTAAAGTAGCATGTTTGGGAAGCTGAACTGTGAACACTAACTTGAGCAAAAATAAAATACAAAATTATTTTAAATTAAAAAAAAACCACTGAAAATATAAAAAATACTGAAAAAAAATAAAAAATACTGAAATTAAAAATATTGAAAAATAAAAAATACTGAAAATAAAAAATATTGAAAAATAAAAATACTGAAAAATAAAAAATATTGAAAAATAAAAAATACTGAAAAATAAAAAAAAATACTGAAAAATAAAAAATACTGAAAATTTAGAATAATTCATAATTTATTGTATTGGACTCGAATCAACACAATTTAAGAATTTAGTGAGACACTTTAATTGACAAAAGCATCTAAAAATTCCGTAAGTTTAACTCATATAAAGAGAAATGACACACACATACACAATAAACAAAGAGGAAGTACTAAAACCAACTGAACTTCCCACATCAATAAAACCGAACAGCACCGTAAAGCTTATTTACTACCGTAAAAGGTGAAATGTGTCAGTTACATTAACTCAAAACATTTTAGACGCGTAGAGAACTATACTGCAGCATCCCGCTATAACAAACACTTTTATATACAAAAAATGCGTCGTTCAAGTTCAATTACACCTTCTATTTATGACAAAACTGAAGAAAAAAATAGTACAATAACTGCTTATAAACAGTTCTTATATTAATATGTTTAGGGGGCGTCAATCTGTCGTGATCTGAGTAGACTTTTTTTCTGTTTATGTCTATTTTATGTCTATTCACCCATTTCGTGACCTATTTAATAATTTTTCCAACTATATTTATTATTATTTCGTAGTTCATCCCTTTACATTTTAATAACGACTATACATTTTAATATACATTTTAACACACATATATAATATACATATACATTTTAATAACGACAATAAATAAAATTAATAATTTTTTATACAACGGCTTTTTATTACTGGATACAGTAAACTCCCTGTTATCCGTCAGGTTTGGGAATGGGCCCTACATCACAGAAAATGTGGTTAATCCGACAAACGTGGTAAAATGATGATTATGATGCATATATAGGGTCTTTGAAACATAAGTGTGGGTCAAATATAAAATGTATTAAGCATCCAAACGATAATAAATTGCTTAATTTTAATTACTTTTTGAAGTTTTGGTCTACTTAAATTCTGCGCCAATTTTCCCACAAATAGCATCAATCTTTTAACACAAAGAGTGCGCGGTTATACCGTGTAAGGATAAAAGGAAGTCGACATTTATTTGTTTATTCTTGCTTTCACCGGTGATAATTTAACGTATGCAACTATCGGGGTTATTGTAGTACTAGTATCGTAAACACTCAGATTTAAGGCTACAGCCAGACTGCAATTCCATAACCGGCTCGTCCTCAATCTACTCATCGCGTTCCTGTTTGATTTCAGCTATCGTACTCGGTCAGGCAACTGAAGACAATTATTGGTTTCGTTGGGGGAATTAACGTAGAAGGAACGCAAGGGAACGGTGAGGGAGACAGGGGACAAACCTTGGTGGTAGCCTACAACATTCCGGTCAAGATTTACAGGTTGAGCAACAGCGAGAGCCGAATGGCTTAAACAAACCGTTTCACGTTTCCCGGAGACTTGTCTATAAGTTTCTCCACGTTTAAGTTTTCCTTGAGCTTCGGGAACGAAAAATGATGGCATCGATAAAAAGGTATAAAAACGGTCTCTAACGCTACGGTCCATCCAACGGAAAAAGGATAGTCGCTTTTATCAGTTGAGCTTATCACTGGGACATTCTTGCTCAGGAAACTTATAGTTTCGTCGTTCTTTTCCATTCGGCCGTCATTTGCATTTGCTCATCACTGCGGCACTGATAGATCCCACAGTTTTTGGTGGCAGAGTGAGTGGAACAGAACAAAATGGAGAGAAAAAAAGGAAGCTGTTGGAAATTCCGTCGAGTCCTTAACTCAATTGACTTGACTTTTTTTTAAAAAAAAAAGCTTATACAGTCCGAACATATGTTAAGGTGAGTTAAGACACGGGGCTTACAACGTTTTCCAGAACTTGAGAACGGACGTAAGACATTAGCGATAGCACTTTGTTTCTGCGCTTTTCCCTTGAACTTAAGGAAAACTGGGATTGGGTGAAAAATGAGGCAATCATCACTTCATTAGGTTCTTATTTATCAAGCTACGTTATTCTTAGCGAGTCCTGGCTTCGACATCCTTCACCTCTAGCGTTACTTAACTTGGGGACGGCCACCTTGAGAATCGCACAAGGAAGAAGCTCTTTTTGGGCTCCTTCAGCCAATTATGAACATGACCGATGAACGCTAAGTATCTCGTGAGGTGTTAAAATCCCCTGCAGACACCCCAAAACCAACGTTACCACAGCAGCAACATTCCCATGCATGGCCGTAAACTAGTCGCTAGAGTTCTCAAGAATTATCCCTTCAGGAAAGTCGAAGAACAATAACCACACAAATTAATGCTTTGGCCGCAGTGTACCAAATCAATAAGCGGTTTACCAACGAGCAAATCATAGCCGAATTAAGAGTGTCACTAAAAATGATTACAAACTTATTTATTTATTTTTTTCAATATTTTTTTATTTTTTATTTTTTTATTTTTTTATATTTTATTATTTTTTTATATTTTTTTCCATTTTCTTATTTCTGACTTTCTACAACAAAGTGGCGAAACAGGCAGCTATAAGAAAACAGGAAAAAGGATACAGTGCTAAAACTACTTAGAAATTGACCAGCCAATTGCAGGAGTTGACTGAGTGGTCTAGCGATGACAAAGATACGGTAAGTTAGAGAGGGTATAGAGTAAGGTTTGGAAGCCTGGAAAATCGTGAACTTTACACAATCATCAAATGGGCAACCCCCTACCAGGAGTCCCAACGTTCCAGAAGACACTGAATGATGGGCCTTGGAATGCTCGTTAATTGTAAGACAATACTTTCTCGTCCATGAAAAAGATTATAGAAATATGGCGCAGATAAAAAGGACAAAAGCCCACCTTTTGCATTATGTTTGCTGGTGGTGGTTGGCAACTACACGCAAGTGGGTGATTTGCAAGCCAAGATGAAGCGATACGGAAGGGCTACCGCTTTTCTTACGGACAATCATAACGGCACGATTATGCTCCGACATCGACAGAAATGCCAGTCGACCGAACAGAGACACGGATCTCAAATTCAACAAAGGACTATACCCAGGGCCGAAAACTACGCATTGGAAATTCCCTTTCGGGGAAGGTAGAAGGTTCTAGGGGCATTGACAAAGGAAAAGGGTGAATTGAAACGCGACGTAATTGAAAAAATAAAATGAAATAAAAATAAATAAAATAAAATAAAAAATACAGCTTATGAACTATAGATGTCTAGCAGATGAAAAGTAAATGAAACAGAAGGTCGCAATACACGTGATAAAAAAGTATCGGAAAAAGCCACGGATTATATTGAGAATTAATATAACTGTGATTTTATGGCTTCTATACAAGAGCAGCAAGCTTTCCTTTCATTGTTATGGTTGCTAAAATGTGCTAGTGATCAGAATTTTTCAAAAGTAAAAAAAAGCGAAGCAGCACACTTTTGTTTTCGTTGTTACGGTTACTGAAAATGACCAAATTTTATGATAATAATTAGTTAGTCTAAGATTGCAGAACTTGATTGCAGTCTTTGATTGAAACAGTTACGAAAAGCCAGAAAACAAGGAAAGACTCGAAAAAGAGCAAGTGCTATACAAGAGCAAGTGTTTTCTATACAAAATGTGACTCTTTTGACTGATTTTGAGTTGAAGTTTCAAATTCGAAAAAAAACAAGTTTTCATATCTATCAGTTTTCACAGACATAATTTAAGACTAACTTTAATAGGTATTAAGAATAACTGAAAATTTTAATATTTACGTTAAAACGAAATAAAAGCAAAAAATTCGAAAAACCAACTATAGTAGTACCTAATCAACTAATATAAATTACAAATAATACGATGCATTAAATGCATTACATAACAATAGTAAAAATTCCATTGGCTGTTTTCATAATTCCTAGCAACGCCAACTCAGGAAAATCAGTTTTCTTGTTGTTTTTTACTTTCTCTCACATTGCTGCATACTTTTCCTAGCTTATTAGTTTGGAGACTTCTCAAGAATATGCAGTAGAATCTCGTTCTAACGAACTGTTGGCTACTAAATGTCCCCGAGTTACGTAATTGTACAGAAAAACTACCCGAAACAACGAACTTCTGATATATCGAACAGTTTTTCTTTTTCCAGGAAGCTCTTCATAACTCGATTATACTTTAATCCTGAACGATTCTTTCCTTTCGTGTTAAGCAAAAAAAAAAAAAAAAAAAAAAAACTGATGACAATTGGTTTATCTTTACTTTAAGTTTCCTTTCGGAATTCTTCAGAGAGCAGAAAAGCATATAGGAATGCCCGGCCATTAACGGATGATTGTCATTAACACAAGCTGTATTAATTTGAAAGAAGTTGATGTATCATGGCAGCGTAGCTTTGCTCTGCAACCTTGATAAGTATGCCTCATAAAGAACCCGGTACAGCGATAACCATTACCACAGGTACCTGGATTCAAACCATCTCATTAATTCCTTCCTAGTCAATGCCAAAAGAGCAAAGCAAAGGTTCTGCCCGTACACATCAATATTGACCAGTCAGCCCCGAGAAGACACACGACCCGTAAAAAAAAAAAAAAAAAAAAAAAAAAAAAAGAAATGCAAACGGACACACAGCTGGTCCTCCGTACAGATTGGCTCTAACTGGACATTCTTCTAATTCTTTTTCCTTCAAATATCCCTTCAATCATCCAAATTCTTTTGTCAGGCCACTCTGAAACGTAAAACGACTCCAAAGGACAAGCTGGGACAAGACAAACTCGCTTTTGACGTCAAGAAAGGGCGACTGGCTTGGTTATAAATGTCGGTGACACGTTTATCCAAATCATCTTCGATTTCTTCCATAAATTGCCCGCCAGAAAAGAAAACGATTACCCCAGCTTCCAAACTTGTCACGGCCGATACAAGAACACGACAAGCCGGACCATCAAGATTATTTTGAAAAACAAGGCGAAAACCCCTCAGCATAAAGAACTTGCTAACTCGTAAATTGTCCCCTATACACGTCGGCAGGAACCTCTCAATGCACCACTCTTGTCATACACAGCTTTGACTTGGGGCTTTTCTCTCGCCAATCTCCCCCAAAAAAGCTGTCTTGACAACTCCCACGCACGGCAGGGGACAACCACCTCACCTGGAATCAAGTGTAAACCACAATCTGACCCCTCTACTCCTCCCACCTTTAGCTTCCCCGAAAGGAAGTCTCCCCGGATTTCTATCATTTTTGTGAGTTATGGATCCGTCAGTTGAAAGTCAATGCCTTAGCTTGCCGTCTTTTCCTCTTACTACCTGTGTGTCAATATTGGAGTTTGCCTATTTTTACACAATTACTCCTGGATCCGCCCTAAAAACGCGATGTGTTGACTTCTTGACTTCCCTTCAGTTTCCCCACCTATCTTTTCCAATGTTCTTCTGGCTTATTTTGATATAACGGATCCGAGGCGGTTTCCAAGGCTTTTGCCCTGCAGGAAGTTAAGCTATGGGTGATGTCACCTGATAAATGACGTTATACCTCTTCCAATATGCAACCTCTGAACAGCAGCATTCTTTCTCCCAGCCAAAAGTAGCCATGTGGGCGGATCAGGGGGCCGAGAGTGGCAGGAGGTAGGGTGAATACGTACTTGAAACAAATTCAGAAGCGAAAACTTTGGAGCCCGAAGACGGTCAAACTCATTAGACGGTATGGTAAAGCTCTGGCATTAAAAGCAATTATCTCAGCCACGTAGAAAAAAAGCGGTACTCGGTCAACGAATTTCGGGCCGAATATCTTAGGCAATAGAAAAGATGGATAAAAAGAGGACCCCCTATAGAATGCGTCGTTCATTGTTGTTTTGCCCTGGGGTTTGGGTATTGCCCAGTAGCTTTGACTGCTATTCTTCCCCTGTCAAGTCATTTGAATAGTCCGCCACGTAATATATGGGCCTTTTTCCACAAGGCCAATAGCACCAATGTACACAAAAAAATGCTTCACGATGGCTTTTTTTATCCTGCTTGCAATATTCTCTTTTTAAGCCCAGGCTTCAGAATGGTTCAAAGAATATTTAATTGCATAGATACGACGCTTTTGTGGATGATCTAAAGCTAAAGTTTCCTCTACCCCTCCAAAAACGGAGCATTTGGCTCAAGTTACGGGTTTCAAACACTTTGCACACAACCACTTCTCGACAACGCTGAGCTATAAATGCGCCCAGATAGTTTCTTGGGGAATATGACTAGCAACACCAATTGATCGCTCACAATAAAAATGTTCATTTTTCATGTTGTACATGTCCTTTAAACCGAACAAAAGAAACAGATTGCAGTAGAACCCAAGCGTTCTTACCACGAGAAATTTAAGACGACTTGGTGAATTGAATGGAATAATTCTATTCGAGTACTTAATTGATTGTTTAATCCAATTGAGCGGATTTTTTAATGCAATTCATTAGATTTTTTTATTAGATATTGTTACGTTCTACTCCTTTTCCAATTCCGTTTATTCGTAACTTCCAATTTACATCAACACCAAAACGAACTCCAATACAAAATCACACAAAACACTCTTTTTCACAACACAACAATCAAACAAGCAACACAACAATCAAATTTCACGTTGAAAAAACGGAACTGTATCAAAAGGTCAGAAGGGAACTCACTATTACAGGCTGCGTGCAGGGAATTTCATTCTTACCAACAATGAATCTTAGGATTCACTGCTGGGCGGCTACGAAATTTGACTGTTGGGTAACAACGAACGCCACAATATCCACAGGTTTCAAAATTTTCTAAATTCCAACCCATTTAATCGATTTCTGCGTAAACTCAAACTAAGTTTAGTTAAAATGACTGAGTTAACTTTAATTAACCAAGTTTTTTCTTTAATTAACCAAGACGAATTCCGCAGCTTGCTAAACTTGAACTATACTTGAGCCGAGATGAAGTACTTTCCCGCTGCAAGTATACAGGCGCTGCCCACTCATCCAGCAATGGTGGATAACAGTTATTTTAAGTCCAGGCGGGGCGATAATTTTTGTTTTTTAAACCGGTGAATTAGAATATGTTAACTGAACTGAATATGCTTTTTGATGGCCAAGATGTTCATTTTACTTATTATGCATTTAAAACTCTTTATTTTGCAAATTGGTGAATTAGAACTACATGAACTGAATTTGACTCTGATTAATTAGAAAACAACCTATTTTCCTTAAAATTACCAGAGGAAAGTAATTATTTTCAAAATACTCAGTAATTCAGAGCATTTTCGCACACCGACATGAAAATTGACCTACTTGCCGTACATAATCGAAAATTTGAGTACTTTATTCCCGTAAGAAAAAATATTTAAAACTTCCATAACTACTTTTATCTGTTTTTTAATCCATTCATACTTTGAAATCCTTACCAGATTCAAGTAATTTCCTCAGATTTGTCTCAACTATCTCGACGGAAATTTTTCATTATTTCAGTTTATGGCGATAAACCAAACTGATTCGAAATATAGTTACGAATTGCAACAGTTGGCTGCATTTGCTTCGAGTTAGTCCAATTCGCGTACGCAGAGACCAACTTCCTTCTTTATACATTCTTTGCTCATATATCCCCGCTCCTTATGCGGAACACTTATGGTGGTACAGTAATTAGACAAGGCTAAATGGTGGTTTACTACGACTTAACGTTTCACGCCTGCTCTTGTAGCATTACTTGTCAAAACCTTGCGATAACACCCACTTCTCTCTAACCCTCCCCGTAAGAAAAAATACATTCTCCCCTAAAAAAAAAAACACCTTCCGTGCTTTCATAAAAAGCTCCGACATAACGTCAGTTTTGCTCAAGTTATGAGTAGCATAATAGCAACTCTCTAGGGCCCTTATCTGATGCTCCCAATATGACGCTTGGTCACAATTTATGAACAGCTAAGGCCTGGGGATCTGTTCACTGGGTTGTTGGGATACCCGTGTCCGGTCTGTGTTTAAAACGACCGTAAGTGCTGAAAAGCTCGACAATCATTCTCCAGTCCTAGGGGGTCATTTCAACGAATGTGCTTCAAAAACTGTCCATGGCTCTTCGAGAGAGAAAGAGCAGCAAAAAGAATACTTTCGCACCCGGTATCTATGAATATATATGGTATTTTCCGCACCAGCCAACGTGTCCTTTCTCGCATACCCGGGGATCTTGCTTTCTCAAAACAGGAGAGGAAATAGCCCGAGTATCATCGTAATGATCTATCTCACTCGTAGACAAGATGGACCAAGAGTGGTCCAGATAATGCCCCCGTTCGCTGGACGGAACCCAAACAGCTGCGAACACAATCTATTATTCAGATCTTTGTATAAGTCGTCAATGCCAGGGAGAATACAATTATTGTTTTAAATAAAAAATATATCCTTGGACACACACGCGCGTCAATGCCCTGCTCCCCGAAAAAAAGAAGGCGAAACAAAACTGTCGACCACGTCGCTTCAATGGGGAAACGCGTTACCCTTTCTTTGTCCTAAAGGTAATCTGGATACGAGGAAATCTTTAAGGGTTCTTCATTTCTGTCTTTCATTTCAATGTATAGATATAGACTTGTTCATTTCAACGTATATCTTGTTCTGGCAATAAACAAGCACATCCTCGCTCTACACTTCTAAGCGTGTTCTGACATTTAAATGGGTGAGTCACGGAAAGCTAACTTGATTACACGTCGAAGCCCGCAATTTTACCCCTCGTAGCCTCCTCCCAAGTTCGCCCCAAAGGAACTTACACCCACACCCTCGGACCTGTATACCCTGGGAGCTGTTTACGCTACACATGATGTCTTATGACAAGTTTTCTCACCCGTTCTGCATGACTGTGGCAGTCAAGGGGGTGCGTGGTGTGGTCACAGACTTTGATCTCCATTTGCATATCGATTGCACACCGTTATTGGAATACGTCCGGGTACGGTTAGGTACCGACGTTTCAGCTTTCCTATGAATCCTTATTACAATGTCTTTTTTCTGTAATTTTTAATCTATTTTTGAGGAAGCCAACCCGAGCTATACATTTACTTTTATACTCGGCTTCGCTGCAGGCTTTTACCTGCGCATTGCTCAACTCACTCCCGTTCTTTTCCCCTTCTATGACTGTTAATAGGAAAATCGGCTCCCCTTGTTGCATGCAGACGTGTTAAAGGGGTAAAAGGGTAGCGTAATGGGGTATTCGTTTCAATCCTACAATTATTGTTCCTCTGTGGTTGCCTATCGATCACTTTTCAAGCCTTTCAAGCGCGGGCACGCAAACGAGTATTGTATCAGTAGAATAACCTGACCTGGACTTAAGTCAAAGGGTTGAACGACAATGATAGCCGCGGGAGGAAAAGATGGCATAAAGCGGGGCCCTCGCAACGCTGCGAGCCTCCAGCTACGCTGGATATGCGTGCAGTGCGTGGTAGTGCATCTTGAGCCCGTGAATACAAGTAGAACGCTCCACCTCTTTCAAAAATGTTGCCTCATGGACCCTTCCCTGGTAATAATCTATACGCCACCGCGTATTCAAAAGGGGGAAGGAAATGGCACCGACTGGCACCACATAATACCAACGTATCAATGAACCAGTCGACTAAAAAACGTTCACATGCACTTTGGGTTAGCGACGTAAATGACGACTCGAACTCCAAGCAATAATCCAGGCGCTTCCCCACCATCCTATTGCGAGCCTCAATTGACGGGAAAACCGGCCCAAAAGGGAACAAAGAACTGGCTCATACAAGACCAACTTTAACGCTCATTCCTCAACGTATTCAAAAGGTGAGTTGCTGATCCCCCAGCGGAAATACAGTACAGCCCGAGAAATAGTGTTGCCGAACGGAGCAAAGGACGTGCCTCCAGTCCGGGCACAGACAACGTTGCGTTGCGAATATTTTCGCATAAGCGACTGAGATATTGACCTGCGCTGGAGGCGGCGGGGCTTGGCTGGAAAAATCCCCGAACGGATTGGCGGTGTCAGCCAAAGGGTGAACGCGGGACTGGATTGGACCTAACCGGTTCTCGTGATTACTTCCATCGATCGCACCTGAACCAATCTCAGACTTGTGCTTCTTTCGATAACAGGGCCGAGAACCACACACGCGAAGCCTCAGACAACGCTACGTCATCCATGTGCGGCCTGACCAGCATTGGGTTGCCTTATCGCAGAAGCTATGGAAGAGGGTATGGGCGTACTATCTATTCGTAAGAAAAAAAATATGAGTCCAAAATTTACCTGTTTTAATTACTGAAGAATCTCGTTATAAAGACCAGAATCTCTTCAGTATTTCTAACGTTCGCTATATCTGACGCTTTTTCCTTCCATTTTCCCTAATTCGGGACTTTATAAAACGTACACTATAGCGGATAACTCGTCCTAAATGGGTCTAAAAAACGGGATTTTTTTCTACATTTAGCCTCTAATGCATTCCTTTCTTGAAGTAATAAACCGATTTAATGTACAATAAGATTTTCTTTATAAAGAACCTCTTGAAAACAAATAAAATATAAAAAAACAGTATATCCGAAGTTCGTTACATCAATTTTTCCCTGTACATAAATATTACCTGAAACCTTATAAATGTCCACTATAGCGAAAAATTCGTTACAAAAGGGATTGTTATAAGGAAAATTTACTTTGTATTAGCTTCTGATGATTCCTTCGGTAAAATAAATCGAACAAATTTACTGTCCATTACAATTTCGTTATAGCGAACCTCCTGAAACAGAAAAAAATAGCCCAGAATAGCCTAAGTTTGTTATAGCAGACATTTTTCTTACACGCCCATCTTTTGGGACCCTATAACTAACAACAGAACTTACAAAAGCCGAGAATTCATTACGAAACGGTTCATTACAATGAAATTATCCTCAATTCTCAAAAAATACACCATTTTTAATACAACAGAAATTCGTTATAATGAACTTCGCGAAACAAGATTTTCTTTCGGTTATACTCGAAGTTCGTTATACAGTAAAACCCCGCTATAACGTACACCCGTTGTAATGAAAATTGGCTATTGCATATAAGTCACCATACCGTGGTGAATATCAAAAGTTTCCAAAGAATCAAAAGTTTTTCTTTTATATGTCAATTTTTGATTTATTAATTTATCGTCTATTTTTTGAAGTTTTAATAGCGCGAAAGTTTTAAGTCTCCTATGGCATGGCAAGTATCTTGGGCGTGAATTCACCAGGTGCAAATTAAATGCCACACAAAGCTTAATTCCACGGGCGGTCTTGGGGGGTGTGGGGGTTAAGTTACGAACTTGGGATAATTCGAACCTAAGGAAAAGCCGAGTAAGTTTGGGCAAACACAGGGGAAATCCGTGACCTAGACCTCCCCTTACAATTTAAACGACGAGAAATGCGAGCCAAGGAGCCAGAAACTTCAATACATCTAGCATCTTCCCATCTTCTAGGCGTTTGTTTCCTCCTCGACTCTTACTCCGTGGGCATCTCCTATCTTGTTATGTCTTTAAGCACTGCTGGCACGGTTTGCATAGCATATTTGCTCATCGCTCCAGTCAAGTTGCACAGGAGAGAACAACTGAACATAAGATGGCCCAGGAGAAAGACACCCTAGCCAGAAATAAACATACACAAACACAAAAAATAACACAAAAGACATAAAAAGGCGACTTTTCTCTTTCTCACTTAAAAACATTCAACTTAAAGGCCTGCGTATCAGATTCCTTAACACTGCTCGGACTACACTGTCGAAAAATGTCAACACACTAAGCTTAGTGAATACATACAGTGATGGCCTTTTTTCACTTTACTGTTTTTTTACTAGGACAAACAAATGAGAAGAATTACCAGGAAAATCCTTTTTTTCTAGCCAATGAGTTCCAGAACTATTACGTCACTTCTACTACCCAGTCAAGCTGCACAGGTACTTAGGACAAACGACAAAGCTATAAAAACAAACTAACCACATTTTCTTGAATAGAAAAGGTTGAAACAGAACATGTTGTTCACTGAAAATCATTTACTTCAATTAAAACTCAAAGCTTTTTGAGTTTTAATTGAAGTAAATGTGCAAGTCCTATTTCTATTTCCCAAGAAAATTCCTTAAGGCTTTAGCTTGGCATATTTTTTTTTATTTCCTTCATCGGCGTGAGCTTTGCTCGTTGCAGTACATCGTTTCACTTTAATAGTTGTTGATGTAACAGTTAAAATAATAACAAATATATACATCATGTCACATAATAGTAAGCTTATTATGGACTTTCTTTCGGTAATTTACAGCACTTAGCTTGGCATATGGTATCAAATAAAGAGACAAGGTACTGTACTAAGAAGTTAGCAATTCACACATGTAATTTACACGTTGCTAAGCCTATGCGTTAAACACTTTTGCTTGTACACGAAGTAAAAAGCCTTTTTTGAGAAAGAAAAAATTTAGTTGTTTGGCACGTTGAAAAAATGCGTTAAAATAGACTACAAAAAATTGAAACAGGTAAAACTGCGCACCTGGACAGCGCGCGCCATCTCGGTCCCATTGCTCACAACTTCGTTACGGCCATTAGTTCTGTCTGCTATGATATTTCTGCATACAATTTTTTTCGCGTATAATCTTACCACACGGCCCAAGACAGTCAAGTCCTGAAAAAACTGACACTCAAGACGCGGTGACGGTAAACCTGTCGCTGCTAAAATTGGAGCCAAATTACTTGCACATGGTTCCCATTATGTAAACATAACATGGCGTTGGCGTGCCTCGTTGCCCTCAATGGATGACATCTTCATATTTCTGTCGGCGTTTCGCTCAGTTTTAAAACCCTTTTTATCTGCTTTCTTAACTTCCTTATAAGTTGTCCTGTTATGTTCTTCCCTTTCTCCCACATCACCCCCCATACTACCCTGCTTAACATGGGTGAATAGGTGGAATTTAGAACCCCAGTCTAGGTTTGAATTTCCTGTAGCATAACCGCACAACATCAGGGTTAAGAAGAAGACGAAAAAAAAACACACAAGGGGAGGAAGAAATGTAATGATGGCAAAGGATGAGGGCTACGCTATGTCTCTTTTTAAAATGGTTGTTCCAAACAAGAACACCCTAATATGCCTTTTTAACATTTCGACCAATGCCACGCAAAAAAAAAAATAATATAAAAAAATAAATAAAATAAATCCTTGTTTGGTTCCTTGGCGCTTTAATTGGACCTGACAGGAAAACTTTCTTGACAGACAAAAGACACTATTATGTCGGTTTCACGTAAGCTATTCTCGAGGTTTTGCTCTTCACCTAGGCCTGTGAGACAAGAATATTTCAACATGCTGAAACTCATAAACTCCACACGATGCTGGACACGCAGTCAACATATGCCATCTACGCTAGGCCCACAAAAGTCATAAAATCTCCGGCCGAAATGTAACAATTTCTACGCCATAAGCCCCTGATTTGAAAGCCTTGCTTCGTTGCTTGAAAATCGTAGGCTTTTTGCGGCTCTAACGAAAATGCCATGGCTTACGCGAGGAAATTGGTTGGACACAATTCTTGCCAGTTACGCTATGGCCATCTACCGCGAAGTAACCGGTCATGTAACCGGATGACAAAATGGGGTTAATTGCCAGCAATGTAACAATTAATTCTGACTGACTTTTGCAGATACATAAACAGAAATGGACATAAACAATCCACGAGAGACTAATTCGTAGGAATATATATACTAAAAACTAATAATGATATTCAGCCTCATTATAACGGACCCTTTTATAACGAACTGTGTGCTATAGTAGACCCGTTGAAAAGTCTAACATAAACGTGCAAACATATATAGCGAAATAATATAGCGAAATTCGAGTTTACCAAAAATTTCCAGGAAGTTCGTTATATCGAGATTTTACTCTATGTGCTTTGTATACAAACAGTGTCCTTTTATTGATAAAGTATACTCAAATGCATACATAGAATCCCGTTATAGCGAATTTGCTAGAACAGAAAATATCTCCGGTATATCCGAAGTTCGTTATATCAGACGCCTTTTTGGTATATCTGCAGAACTCAGGACCTTGCAATACGTCTACAATGTTCTATAATTTTTTTTATAAAGGATTTCCTTATAACGAGATTCTACTATAATTAACGTTATTATAAAGTTTAATTAACGTTATTATAAACTTTATAACAAACCACTTTATAGTGAACTGTCGCTTACAGTAGACGAGTTGCAGTGTCACGAGATATTCAAGTATATAAACAAAGTGTCTGATATACGGATTTTATATATAACGTACAAATTCTGGAAGGTTCTTCATAAATGAGATTCTACTCTATATTAGATCTTGCGAACAGACACAAATGTGCGTACAAAATCGAAGCGTGATTCATACTCGTACCATAACTATGAACTAACTCTTAAAACGAACACACAAGCTACCGAATGTCGACAATACGTTTCTCGTGTGCCATACTCTGTGAAGAAAACATAATAGATTTAATAAAACAAGAAAATAAAATAAAGAAAAAACTTAATAGCATTTATTTAATAAAATAATTAAAAACAAAATAAAATCAAGAAATTAAATTACAAATACCGTTATACTGTTCGAGCGAGTAAGAAACACGAATAAGCTGCTTCGGTATTGACGTCTTGATCAAGATGCAAAAACCTAAGAAAAAAGGAACCCTTTGTAACGTGGATTGCGCGACTTTTAACGAAGTCCGAATGCCAGTTTTGATGTCACAAGACAATGCTTAACTGTCAATCATGGTGAGCGATAAACCGTGGACGGAGAGAATTCGTGTATTCCGCACGTTTGGGTTTATAATCTGACAAGGCTCGAATTTTTCTTTTTCCTAGACCTTAAAAGTTTGGGAATCCGAACAAATGAGTTAGAGCAGATCAGGGACCCAAAAGCCGTCAAAGCCAAGTCTTGTTCTCGACTTAAGCATGTTTTCGAACACTGATCTGGAGACTTAGGTCTCCAGGCTAGTTGTCGGCTGCGAACGGCTTAATTTGCTAGGAGAATTGTGTCGTCGTGCCCCAATCAAAGATACCAATCCAAGTGTCAGTTTTTGAGGCCCAGGCTCAATTCGAATTTCGAACTTTCTTTGCCCGTACGTCATACATCACGTTCGCGCTTGAGCAACTTACATGTAAATTATTGTCCTTCATGGCTAAAGCCTTATCTGCGGCCAGGATCAGTTAATTGAAGAGCCGATCCTGGTGGAGTCAAGCGCTAAGCATCGAAGCACACCCACTAAGCATCAGACCTTGTCTTGTGTGACAGTTTGACGGTGAGATATGGGAATTCAAAACCTTCGCATCTATACCACACGAGACCTGATCCAGGTATTAGTTCAAATTTCTTTGCTTTATTCCCATGATTGTACGACCTGAAATTCGACGCGACTTCACCGCGGACGACCAGCCAACCAAATCCGGTGTGAGGCTCTAATTCTGTACCGATTTCCTCCCTGTCACTCTTCTGCAAAGCACAGATGGGTTTTTACTCCCCAAATGCGTTCATTTGAGCCTTTCAACTGGCAAAATTTTCACCGCGTCAAAACGACTTAGTAGTTAACACATAAATAAGCCCTCTTTCGTACTGAAAATTCCCTTTGGCGAACAATTAAAACTGAATCAATTGTTCCTAAAAGTGTGCTGAACATTTTTATTCAGCTAGAGGAATATATTCAGAATAAATATTCAGAATAATATTCAGAATAAATTCACTAATAATATTCAGAATAAAATCACTAATAAAAAAATAACTAACAGGAATGAACAAAAGTAAGAAATAAATGCATTTATTCCTAGGAATAAATAAAAAATTGTATTTAAAAAAAGTGAAAGATCGCCTGAATAGATATTCTCGGTCAAGTTGACCCAATATTTCAAGATATTCAGCAAGAAAACGACAACTGGCGTTCAGGTCGTCGGTACCCAGCCCGCGTTTCCATCCGAGTGAAAAAGCAAGTAAAACAAACTGCTTAAAACATACCTGTAACGTCACTCAGACGTTTGTAGACAAACAGAAAAGCCATCTCTGCAGCTTTGCTGCGCTTGCTGAGGCTGTCGACTTCATTTTGGAAGCTTTTGAGCAACGGCGCGACGGTTGTCCGAATTTCCTGTAAAACAGCCCACAGAAACATAGCATTACTTAATTAATCAATTAGCGAATTGGAGCAGAAAATGTCTAAAAAGCCTCTCCATTTCTGGAAAACGCTTATTCTTACGCTAGTTTACGTAAGTTCCCCCCATAAATCCTACTAAAGCCCGTTGAAGGCGGCCGGGGGGAGGAGCTTATGTCTAAATAGAACCCTTGCTGCAGAACACGACGGAAATAGGGATAAGTGGGGGGTGAAGGGGGGTGGGAGAGTTTCCCTAATTGAACTCATTTGTATACCTAAGTGGTACAGGGAAACAAGTCTATTCTCTTGTTCGCCATTTCTTACTTTTGACGTCTGCGGAAGATGACACTGCTTTTCTCTGTCGTACTTTTAATTACGGTCGGGGGGCATATAAAATCAAGCGACTCCCGACGCATCGCTATTGTTGCCTGAATGCAAACGTTGAATTGACCATTACCGTAAATACGACGCTCCTTCTTGGTGGGCGCTTTTGCTCCTCCCCGCATTAGAAAACCAGACGACCGTGAGAAAGTCCCAATCTTGCAATTAAAACCCTGCACATTCCAAATCTCGTGTCCCATTCATCACCATTAATTTCGCATGGCTCATAGATTGCGGGCTTTATCTACCCCTGGCTAAGTCCTTATGTGTATGTGTACGCTGCAACAAGCCTTCTGCCGTCTTTCTAATGTGTTCATTGGTGGGAAATCACTTGTTTGCCTTTTTCCAACCCCCGCTCCATGCCTTTTTTCTCGCTTGTGACCCAAAGCATGCACAACCAAACGCTTTTGAAGCCCGCTTTTGGGTCCATAACTTTGTTTTATTTCCTGCTATACAACTAAGCTTACTAATTAACTCAAACAGCCATGTAACCTCTAACCTCTTTACGAGCCTTCTGTATGAGTACAGCTCCTGCAACCCTACCACGCAAACGAAACGCAAATTTATGACGCTCTTCCAATCATCAGATTGCGACGCTGCTTACTTTCAACGACAAACCCCACCAACACAAGAAAGAACCATTCCTGCCCGACCCCATACTGCCCGCTGAATCATCCTGCCCGTAAACAATAACAGCTACGGAAAAATAATGCCATCATTAACTCGCCGAACATGAATTTCCTTACAGAACCATAACGCAGCAAAGCAAGTTACTAGCGTCATCCGAGAGTAGATCAGTTGCTGGCCCCGAAAGTGGTTCTTTTTTTTTTGGCCCGGTGGGGATAAGGTCCTAATGAGCTCTTACTAAGGTTACCTCCATACGAACGGGCAATTTACTGGTAATAGCCACCATTACGTGTTTAATAATTGCCCTACCGTCTTGAGCAAACGTTTCGATAACCTTGACAAGCTGCGTAAAAGAGACAAAAGCCCATAAATAAATGTTAAAAAATTCGGGATTTTTCAGCCACCGAAAGCAAGGAAAAAGATATTTCAGGGAGTTATTTGCTATCACATTGGGTTTATCATTAAGTACTCACGCAGGCAGAGCCAGACACCTTATTATTCAAGGATATTCTTTGGTGAAGTACGTCAAGCTTTGATGCTCGGAAGCTTTGGGCTCCCTGCCATTTAACCATTCTCCACGGCGGAGCGATTCAATCGTCGAGAAGAGAAACACTCATAAAAACCGCTTCTTAGAGAGACCGACACTACTCTCATCTAACATCTTCCTTTCCTTGAAACACATCCTGCGGATACAATTGAAAAACTCGACAAAACATTGTCATTGGCGGACACAGGCGTCTTGTTGCATTTGACCCGGCATTGGGATTGGATGTATGAAAATTACAGGCTACGCAAATTGATTAGTTCTTTTTTTGGCTGGCTCGTTTCTTTTCATTTATTTATTTTTTGGTCTCTGTCTTTTTCCTCCCTTCATATACGCTGAAAGTGTAACCTTGCGAGCAGAACAATAAGGGTGGGTGGGAAGCAAGAGCTATAAAGACGGGGGGAATGAGTAAAAGAGCTCGAAAACGCCAAAACCAAAATACGATGGTTTTAAATCCCATTTGCATGCCTGATGCCCTTTTTCCGTCCGCAATTGCAATCAGTATTCGTCACAGTTGCGCTAAATAACTCTTTTCGACTAGCTTCAGGGTGCAAAAGACCCGGAAAATAAGACATGCTTACCGAAATCCCAGGCTCGCAATAAAGAAATCCTCATTAGTAACTGAGTTTGAAATGCCTAAATTCTCTCCACCCTGATCCGAGTTACGCCAGGTGCAATTCGGCGTGGAGGCTGCAAAAAAGGCGGCTAACCCAATTCAGTAAGGCATAGATTCCTCTTGAACTGGTTTCTCTGTATGCTTATGAAGCATGCCGTTCGACAAAGCTGACGCTATCTGACAAGAAAAGGTTCCGCTTGTTGCGTCCCACAACTCGACCCCGAATCTTAATTCGTCATAAAAAGCTCCAAAAGAAACGGCTTGACAAGATACGCTTAAGGCCAACGTGACACACGAGTGGCTTAGATGAGCTTCTTTTCGGCGAACGGTAATGCTACTCGCCAGCTTGTAATAATGTCGTCTACGGAAGACGGCCTTTTAATTGCTTAAGAAAGAAGAAAAGTCGGCTCTATGGGATTCAGTGCGAGACGCACATCACCGAGACAAGCCAGCTCCGAAGGACGGGGGCGAATCACATGATCGTGAATTGGTTATTCCCCAACTGTTAAACTCATGGTTCTCTTATCCCTGAGAGAGAGGCAACTCGAGCCAACATTTCTCATTTCTATGTCTCCCCCACGCAATATGGTACATCAGCCGCGTAAAATTTATAGCAACAATCTGCATACCATGACAAAGCAATGCGGGGCGCTGGCATGTCAAACAAACGAAAGACAATTTAGAGCACAGCATCTTCACTGGCCCCTGTCGCAAGACCTCGAAACATCTTTACTCGCCGGGGTTGTAATTCAAAAAAGCTTTCAAATTTGTTTTGTTTCTGCTAAGACGGTACTGTAGGAGACAAAACAGAATAACGCCATTCCTTCCGAGGCCCAAAAAACTATTGTTGGCGAGCAAGATTTTTTGCTTTCTCACGCTAAACGCCGACAACATTTCTGAGAATGTAGAGTTCCACTAAAGGACCCGAGCAGACTTTTTTAATCTCAGTCCTTTATGCTAAAATGCGACAAAAATCCTGCAAGTCGGCAAAAATTTCGTTGCAGCCTAGTCAAATATGATAAGTATGACTGAAAGTGCTTTTACTCGCGTACTTATGTCAAAGTACTCGCGTCGATAAGGTGTGACACCAGGTTCCCTAAGTTCGCTATCAGGAATTCGTTATCGAACTGATTGGCGCCCACTTATTAGAATGATTCATAGACGAGCACAGATTACAAGAAGATATAGAATGAAATGAAGATTAGAAGTTTTTTTTTTTTTTTTTTATTGACTGACCGCGTAGGCTTTTGCCTATTGCGGTAAAACTGTTATATACAGTACTGTTATATACAGGATTAGAAGTGTTAATCACAGAGTAATACTTATAGCATTAGAAATGTCACATTTTATTTAACAGTGTTAGATTATATTTTGATTTTACATAAATTTATATGACGCTTCACCTCTAGATATTTTAGTGATTTAATCTTTAATTTCACGAATATTTACAAATTTGAAACTCAAACACCTTTTTTTAAAAACAAATTTTTAAACAATTTATACTGTACAATATAAATTCGTTTATACTGTACAATAATACATTACAGATCAGCCCTAATAACTTCAATTTTAAATGACGATACAGCCATGAAAACTTAATTTGCTATAAGTGCCTTGTATTTAAAAATACAGTAGCGGCCCACTTATCCCATTTTGTTCAAACCGTCGATACGTTCATCTTTTTTTGGTGGAACAACTTCCGCCGTAAATAAAAAATACACACAATGTGGAGTGCTAAACGCGAAGTCTAATAAATCTGTCTGGAACATTAAGTAAAGGCTCAAACTACTTGTGCGCCCTTTACCACCGTTTGAGAGCTATTACAGTTTACAGCTTATGCTTTGCAGTTTATAGTTTATGCTATTGCTTCGTGTTTGACATTTCTGTATTCCAAATTGCAACGCTTTTTGTGTCTAATATTATCCTTAACTATCTTATTTGCATACATTTGGGATTATGAGCTTGCAGGCAATCTGAACGAACGTACTGACTAGTGTCACAAAACAAAAAGCATTAGAACGTGTCGATATTGCACAACCAGTTTGTTGTGTATCTAATTCATCAAATATCGGAGAAACACGTTGAACTAGTGCTTAAAAGAATAATAATAAATAAAAACTAATAAAATTAAAAATTAAATAAATAAATAAAAATAAATAAATAAATAAAAAAATAAATAAAAAATAAATAAATAAATAAAAATAAAAATAAAATGAAGATGTGTTAATGTGAAATATGTACATGGTTTTGCCAATCTCCACTGGTTAAAATATACATAAAAGATATTGATTCATGTTATAGGGTTAGAAGTAAAATGATGTTTCATCGTTTCAAACATTTCTATACTCAACCTGCAGTGAAGGCAGTCACTACGGAAAGATATTCAATCTTGCAACCAATATATTCTATTCTATGAATTTTCGATGAACACTCCTTCATTTGTCTGGTGTAGGTTCCAGATGGCGGATATGGGAGCTGCTACATGTGCAATACATTTATTCGCAGTAAGCAAGCACAAAACTTTAAGGGTTAATTAATAAGTGTATCGACTGCAAAAAAAAAAAAAAAAAAAAAAAAAAAAAAAAAAATTCACTACAGGCAAATTTCGTGTGTGGAAATGTTTCAGTCTTGATTTCATTTTCAGGAGTGAAACTTCGTTTGAAAACACCAATGACGTCATCTGAAATTATTTCAAACATATCCACGATGGGAAGGAAGCTTATAGTTCCTATTTCTTAGGGAATAAAAGCAATCTGGAAAATGTAAGGTATTTCTAATAAATTGTCTGTATGCCCTTGCGTTTTTTTTTCTTCCTATTCTCCCTCCTTTTATGTGGGCATCCGTGGTTTTAGACAGGGTCTCGATACTCTTTTATCAGAGCAATCCCAGTCAAGTGGGGAGATTTGCATAGCAAGTAGTCCCCAAGAATGGAATCAGTGTACACATACATGGGAGGGGGGGATATATGGAGGTTGGGGTAGTTGGAAAAGGGCAGCGACACGAACAAAAAACACACATATACACACACCAAAAAGACAGCGCCCAGAACAGGCAACGTTTTTATTCTGCGGCTTTGGGCTTTTATGTTAGGTCATTCCGATGGGCTTTTTGCTGCTTGGTTCCAGCAGCGTAGCAACTTAGCTATAAATGTCAATCATAGCTTCCTGACACTGTGAATCACCACTCCACACCAGGAGCGCAATCTTCTTAAGCCGAACTCATTTTTCAGAACAGAGTGCCCCAGCTTTTTTCTTCACTTCTGGGGGTAACAAGTGTGCTTTTTGGTTAGGTATTAACCTACATGAATATTGTCAGAGATGTCATTTTCGTGAGCCTATCGTTAAACGGAAAAAATGGCACGGCATTGTGTGTCTTCTTTTCCCTTTTTACCATATCGAGGTTTCCAGACATTCGTAAGGGCACCTTTTTCTGTGATGTTTAACTGGCCTAACCAAACATTACACTCAGTGCTTCCACGCTGTCCAATTATCTTGCCTTTACGTAAAGCACATTTCTCCTTTTCACTCTTTACAACTAAATAATACCTCTGTTATTTGCTACTCCTTCTAAGGACATATCATTTACACATACTGAAACCTTCCGCAAACCTGTTTTCCTTGTTTTTTTTTTATTTTTTTTTTACCAATCTTTCGACAACGCTTTCTACCCAACTATTAAAGGAGAGATTCTCATTAAGCGAAAATTAAGACATGCAATTACCATTCCTGCAGCACAATACTGTTCCACGAAAGGAGTGAAATAAACGAATTATACTAAAATAAATTGCAATACAAAATGTTTTTATAACTAAAAATTAAGAAAAAAATCACTGCATAAATGGAATCATGTACGATCTTATAAATCAATAAACATAGTATATTACCACGCCAGTCAAGGGAGAATCAGTAGGTAGTGAGAAGTGGTCAGTCAGTATGTGAGAAAGAGATGCGAAAGCAGACAGAAGTCAAGCGAGGTCAGAGGACAGTCGAAAGAGATGGAGAGTAGATTGAAGTGTTGAAAATGAGTTTTATACATGACTGTGGAGTATTGTGATATAGTTTGGTAACAAATGGTAGACTTTAAAACCCACAAACACATCATGGTTAACATAATTAAATCAAGGGTCCCCGTAGTCACCGTCACAATTGTCAAATCATGCCAGTTGACAGTTTGCAACGCGATAAAATGATATTTAACATAAATAATAACATAATAATAAAATAACAACAAATAACATTAGTGTATAAGTATTTTTCTGATATAATATTATTTACAATCAAATTCATATATTGCTAACATTGAGACGACGACTCGCATATAATGATGACCCACAGTTATTTCGGGCAAATTGCACCAATTGGTGTATTATTGCCGTATCTCACAATTTTTACACCTTTCGCGCCTATCATGCACTAATTGCGGCAATATGCCCGAAATGATCTTGTGCGGCAATAATCGACCACTCTTTCTTTCGTTTCTGCTATTTCTTTCCTTTTAACATTTAAGTTGCTTACGTTGGATAAAATCAATTTTATGTTATATTCTGATTTGATTTTATGTACAATTTGAAAGTTGATTGCGCATAATTATACCAATATATGTATTTTACCATGAATTTGTATGTTTAGAATAATAGACCAAGGTAATAATGGCTCTTTTTTAGAATTTTTACAATTTTATTTACATATTTTATTTTTAGAATTTATTTACAGTATTTGCTCTTTTCTGGCCTTTATTGAGAATTAATTCAATGAATAACTCGCGGAAAAAATTCTGTCGCTGAATACATTGTATTAAATAAGTCGCATGACTCTTTGCTGGCCTTTGTATTGAAAATGTATAGTTTGCTAGTTTTTACAAATGGGTTGTAGGACAATTAGCACAGTTAAGCTCGTCACAGACACCTAAAAGGGCCTTCTAACAATTTTAGTATTAGCAGCCTTTCTATAACGTCGATTACGATTATTACATTTTACACAAATAACGGGTGGTTCAGCAATCAAAGTGATTCGTATAGTTGCAGTTAATTCACTGATTAATATTACTGGTGTTTCAACCATCTTTAGCGAAAAGAAAACCAGGTAAAAACTCTCAAAATCCGGTATAACTAAACAATTAACAATTTGACATGATTTTCTTTTAAAGACACTCTTAATAATACCGCTATATTGTCGCATCTGCTAATTCTTAAAGCAAAGCTTTCCCAAAACAAGAGGAATTTAACACGTAGACCAACTACCCCAAACACTGACCAATTCCTAGCTAAGATTTTACTCAAATTCGCAAGACGTAATAATGAAGCAATTAAGGAAAAATACTTCTTCCAAATCCCCATCTCACGACAAGGTTCATTGGGTAAAAACCCTGTTCACTGTATTCAATTAATTACGTCGTGACATGTCCGCCGAGCGTTTTACTCTCCCCTGTAATTTCGGGCAATGCACATACCCAAAGAGAAGCATACCCCTGAAAAGTGAAGGTATATCCGCCAACTGTGTTCTACTTGCCTCTGTGATGCTTTTCTTGAACTCCCGGCTTTGCTCCACCAAACGCCTTCTTGAAGTTTCGCTTTCATCTTGACGTTGTGCCAAGGCAATTGCTTCACTATCCAACTCCTTCTGCAAAGAGATAAAAACACCCAAACTTTTAGCATGGCACCTCCACCATGAAGCCATTAACCCTTTTGCTAAAGGACCATACCCACGCAAGTTGTCTCAGTTTCACGCCTCGACTTAAAAAGAATTCAACGCAACGAAAAAAAAAGGAGAGAAATGGGTACCTAACTCCCTTGCGTGCTTTTTTTCTTTTTCAGAAGCTAGTATTTAAGACATTGTTGAAGTCGAAAGATCCATCTGAGTTGATTCCCATAACTGATCTCTCTCCCGAACTCCGAAACGGAGCCAAAAGACGCTCTTGCCATTCGAGTCAGGTCGAACCTAGTGAGAGAGTTAGAGAGCCACCAAGTTGGGAGCTCGAGGTGACAAAGTGGTTTACCCGCACGGCTGTCTGTGATCTCGGAAACCGAGGCTGATGAGACGTCAAGGATCGGGGCCGTGAAATCAAAACAGACGTCCCCGGAGGATTAGCGTTGGGGGGAAAGAGGCGAGTACGGGTACATGCCACGGAGTCTACAGTACGTGGACCTTCTCTGTAGCACCACCCCATGACAAGTATCAGGTAGTTAAGGCAAACGTCTTGGCGCGAAATGACACTTTCAAAACGACGTCTCGTCTATTCTTCTCTACCTCAGATTCCCTTGAGCTTCTTGAGCTTCTTGGGCTGCTTTCTTCCATCTATACAAACACAGCCTCCCTAGGCACACAACAAGGAAGATTCCGCTTTTCGTTTCTCTAATAAGTCAGCCAAAGAACGGGTGGGGGAGGGAGGTTCATATTAAAAGCCCTCCTATCTCGATGACACGAAGAAAAGTTGCATTGTGGAATGGTGAGAGCAACGGGAAACGTCGCCCGACCAGTAAACTATAGCTAAATTGCTTGTCCCTGCCACAGGCCCTTTAAATTCCCTCAAAGTCCATGTAAATATTGGGCCATTCATTAGCAAGATAATAATTTCATTGACAGCCTTTCCAAAGCTGGGCTTTTGTCGTTAGCATCAACTGGATTCCCAAATATTGGTCTAACAGGGGTTTTACAGCAGACACTGAGAGGGAGGCGAAAGGCTAAAGTTGAACCTTTCAACGAGATGTGTTGACTTTGACATTTTTTCCAACAACTTTTCCACTTTACACGACTAATTATCCATTCTCGCCAAAGATTTTACGACACAGGGCAATGTTGTGCTAAGAGTCTGAGTAAACCTTACATGCACCTAAAATATACAATACCCATTTAAATAACTTACTAATATTATTTGAAATTCGGTGCTCAGCATTCAAATAAATACTGCAATAGAAATATGACGAAAAGAAAGCGTAAAAAATGAAAAAAAATAATGTTCCTTTGTGTGGGGAACCTATAAGTCCCCACAAATGAGCTGACAACAATGACTCAGGGTAAAAACGTTTTTGTCACACATTCCTATAAGTGTTCACCTAGCAATGAGGGCGCATGCTAATCGTTTTTTGCTCGTCGCTGCGTTTTTTTTTTTTTTTTTGAGCATTATGCTCTACCGTCGCATACTTTCTACAATTGTCTAATATTCCGAGCTTTTTATTATTTACATCTATTATTGTTTCCTGTATAATGCTTTATTAAATGCCATATTTTACCATGAAGGATGTTTACATACTTTTTATTTTCGTTTTTGAATTAGGAGTAATTCCAGTTAAGTAGTTCACGATAATACTTAGTACGGTGTAAAATAGCGCTATTTAAACCTGCGTAATTACCCACAATTGGGTAGACATTGCATTTCCTTGAAGATAATTGACATATTGGAATTCATTCATAATGGCTAAAAACACTCTAATAAGCACTATTCATGTAGTGAGTTTGAGGAGAAATCTTTACATACTATCTCGAGTTACGTGTACAGCATGAAGAACGTAAAAAATAGCTGTTAAAAATGTCACATTTACTCTTGTTTACCAAGTATGGTTAATACGATATTAATACCGTGAAGCCGAAACTTCCAAAAAATTAACCCTTTCTTCACCTACTTTTTATTTAATTCTTTTTTTTAAACAGCTTTTTTCTTTCATTCTTTATTTTATAATTCTCCATGGTTTAGCGTCTTCACCTTTACTAAAATATTCAAGGTATAAATAACTTAAATATTTATTATTTTATTAAAGCCTGAATTAGGTAAGAGTTTTCGCTGAACTCCGCAAGATTTAATTCTTCGAATCATGTAAACAAATACGAAAAGGGACGTTCGGACTAGGTAATAATCTGATGGTTACTGAACTAGTTGGAATTGGTTAAAGTTTAACGGTCATTAAATTCCTATCGTTTTCAGCTTTCATTCCACTTTTCACTTCGCCTAAAAACGGTACTGACATAGTGAAGTTCGTTCATTTTCTAACGAAAGTAGATTAAGTCAACCTTCCGTACCTTAAAACACCGCACAAAAAGGATTAATTACTCTGCTTGGGCATTTCACCGAAAAGTACCTGAATACTTTGCATGACAAGCAAAGGGAAAGGTTGTGTAAAACGCAGAAAAAGGTCTCGCAATACCCGGTACGTGGCCATTAATTACAACGCACGAAATGGAATCTCAAGAAGGAATAACGAGGATTCCGAGTAGGGGGTAAAGCATGTACTTACAATCAACAATACGCGATTCTTCTTAGCGTCTTTTTTCAAGTAGCGTGCAAGTTCTTTAATCATGTGAGAAATATCGTAATCAAAGCTTTGACAGCACAAGAACGTGCGCTTTCCTGACTCTATAAGCATAACTTTTGATTGATACAACCACTTCTCCTGGATGAAGTGGGTGCACCCTAAGACAAAGGGAGCTGAGAGCTTTGCAGCTTTCTTTAGTGCTCTTCCGAGATAGAAAAAGAAAAGAAAAGCTTTAATTTGCTTCTAATAATGTGAACTAGAAGGATAATAGGAACGTAAAGAAAACAAGCAATGGTAGCCTCGGACAAGGGCGTTGCTTTGTACCTCGGGAGCCTTTGGTCCTTTTCGAAAATACAAGCTTCTCAATTTCCAGGAAACTCGCCCCGGGAGACGAAATTCCAAATAAATAAAAATGGTTAAAAAAAAAGAAGAGCGAAAGCGATCGTGCTCCCTGAACTTGCTCTTAAAGACCCCAGCTCACTAAAATTGCTCCTCGATCAGACCTATAGAAATGCTATTACAAAGGAAAAAGGTCACAAGCATCGTCGTGTACATTTCACAGGGAATCGCAGCAGCTTGGATGCCTACGGCCGATGCTTGTCTGGCAGTAATGAGATCTTGTTTTCTAATGTCGTATCGCCTCGTTATCAAATACCCATAGGGCAGATATTGACCTCGGGGGCCACATTGAGATCAAACACTAGCCTCTTGTCCTTGTTAGCGGCCAATTGAAATGCTGGAACTTGTCCGTAACAGCAGCTAGGATCGAAGAGGGACGGCGTGTGTGCGTGTTTTACAAGTCAAATGGAAGCAAAAGCGATGCCACGTTTTTCTCCTATACACGGGAAATAAAGGGACGAAAAAGACAAAAATCAAACAAAAATGATATCTGAGACAAAACAAAGTTCTGTCTCAGATTCAATTAAAGATGGAACAACTGAACCAAAGTGACTCAAGAGCTGCTTAACTTTCGTCGAGAAAGGGAGGGAGAGAGTAAAACCTCTCCAGTCGAACTCTGATATAACAGACATACCATAGCCCATCAAAAAATCACCTGACAGCCGAGTTTGCGTTACATGCCGTTTTAACCTGGCGACAAGTGTTGACAAACCGCTCGTCAAGCCTGTCTTTTACATCCAGAAATTTTCAACACATCTTCCTAACGAAGCACTTCCACGCTCTTACAAGCGGTTTCTCATTTCACATGCACTACGTGACTTCTACTCGCTCAAAGAAATACACATTTAATAGAATGAGATAAATACTTGAAAAATAAGCCAAAAATAGGCAAAATACGATTTGTCCTGTACAGATTTGCGAAAATGTGCTCTCTTATAAACGGGTTCTTCTTACAAATACGGCCCTTTGTAATTATACATTTAAAGAAATATATCATTGAACATAACGAAGAAAATATACCAAAAAAAGACCCTGACTTTAGCAAGGTATAGAAATATAATCTATTACAAGCGGGTTTTTTCTTATAAATACGGCCTCTTGTAATTATAAATTGAAAAAAAAATATATAATTGAACCTAATGAAGAAAATATACCAAAAAAGACACTGATATGGAAATATACCCTATCACAAGGTATAGAAATATACTCTATTACAAGCGGGTTTTTCTTACTAAACGGTTTCTAAGCTTTCTTGTGGATTTTTTTTATTAGTTTTTATAAATACTTCCTTTTATATATATTTCTTTTATATATATATATATATATATTGTATCTTTGAATTCGACAAAATGTTCCCTTTGGGGTGTCAAAATATGCCATTCCTCGTGTTTGATTAGCACTTTTCGATTACCTTAAGTGTCAAGTAGGAGTACACAGAGTTAAAGCTTTGATTTACGACTAGGGGGGAAAGAACCAGCGTAAAACAAAACGTTCTGGTTCTGTAGAACTAGTCCACGAACCATTTTGCCAGCTCATTGCATGTCGAAAAAGCCCGCCTCGAACTGTGTACACTAACTTATGAGGCCCATTTGGTCAAGTGCACGCGCGTCTTTCCAATCACCAGGCTCAAATCGAGTGTGATTTTGGATAAAAAATGGGCGCAATTCTCGGTTCAATTGCCCGCTTCTTACTCTCCGGCTATAACCTGTCATGAGGTCCTGCCTCATTTGTCGTCCTTATCCTTTATCCCAAGCTGCTCTCAGAATAACTACACAAGAACTAGTCTACTTACTCTACGGAAGAATGGCGCAAGACAGAAATGGACACGCTAGTGCATCCTGTAGCCCAACAAGGCTTTTCGACCCCATCGGCCTCTTTTCCGACTCAAACTATTTTTTTAATACCAAGCCAACACACTTTTTTCGCTGTATGAGCTGAACGATAGAATCCAACGATCTTTATACAGGTTATCGTAGCTAATGTGGCGTTCGTTGTTACCCAACAGTCAAATTTCGTAGCCGCCCAGCAATGAATCCTAAGATTCATTGTTGGTAAGAATGAAATTCCCTGCACCCAGCCTGTAATAGTTAGTTCCTTTTTTTTCCTTCCTTTGAGCCAGTTCCGTTTCTTGAAACTTGATTGTTGTAAACTGAAAATGAGAGTTAGCACGAGAAGGAGAGTGTTTTTGGGTGATTTTGTATTGGAGTTCGTTTTGGTGTTGATGTAAATTGGAAGATACGAATAAACGGAATTTGAAAAGGAGTAGAACGTAACACTATATAGCACATTTTCAAGTCCGTGCAAATTTCCATTGGTCATACAAACTCCTGATAAGAGATCTACCACAATACGGATATCTAAAACATTTAAAGCCTTCAGACCTTTAATCACAAAAAGTACCTGAACCAATTTCATTTTTACTTTAAAATAAAGAAAAATGGCACTAACTGTATTAGTTTGCCCGATTTCCATTTTTCCGCACAGTAAAAATGTAGTAAAAATGCAAGCTTAGCTCACAAATCTAATAAAAGCTTTTTGAAGAAAAACTCAAGCTAATGTAGTGGTTATCCCCAACAGTAACATTACTATCATAAAGACTTTGTTTATTTTAGCCATTCTAACAGTATGATGTCAGACAAATTCCCATGTTATTCTCCCATAAAAAGTTTGTGTACACCGGGATCTTAAAAACATAAAGTAAAAATCTGAAATAACTTTCTCAATCCTGAGAACCCTGATTATGTCTATTTATAGTAAGTAAGCCTGTTATTTTAGGTAACGACGTTTTTATGCTATATCTGTTCAGAAATCGTAACTTATTCACGGGGATAATGAGCTCATCTCATAACGATCTCATAAAGAAAATTAAAGAGCAAAAGTCGCAATTTATCTACTACGATTACCTATTAAAACACCATATTCCAGTTTTCTAAGATATCCTAAACCCTTGAAAAATTCGAAACAATTCTGCAGTAAAAATCAATAAAAAAATAAAACACAATAATACATAAAACATACACAGACTTCAAACGAAATGAAATTTAACTCAAGTCATGGCGTAAAAATAAATTCCAACAAAACAATACAACACAATTAAAAAAAAATATTAAAAAATCAAGCCTGTGTTTTCAACAGGTCTGTTGACAATCAACCTTATGTTTGAAGTGACTTTCAAGCGGACAGTTCCCAGGGTAATAAAGTAATGACTTCTAAAACTGTCATTGTTGGTCCAGACGACTAGAGGCATTGTGGACGCCGCAATAAAATCGGTGTTGAAGCCAGTCGGTCTACACCGTAACCCGAGTGGGTTGTATTTCACTTGCTGTTTTGCATATCTCGCTTGAGGATCCAATCTTTTCCATTTCTATGCAAACCTTTCCGCGTCTTTTGCCCTCTCCGCAACTCCATTTCATTTGACTATCACTAAAGTCTATCTGAAAACAATACATCTGTCCCCCATGCAACAATGTTCGCATTATATCAGTATTGCCACGCCAAACGCTCTACTTCCTCCTATTTCTACTCCGTTCTTTCCACTTAAAGGCTTTCTTTCCCGAGCCCGGTGGCTTTATGTCTTCTGGGCCGACAACAAAACGCAACTATAAGCCAATATTTCCCAATCAGTGACGTATATAGAAATTCCCTGACCACTGCGAGTCGTAACTTGCCATTTGGAAAATGCGTCCGGCAGAAATATGCCAAAGAGCATCCGGGATCAAAGAAAGACTTGGGATTTTTTTTCGAGCGTTGTGTATCTCCACAGATTCCTAAGCAACTGTCACGTTTAACCCCATTACGTCCCTGAAATTGACCCCCTGACTTGTCGAGTCCTCGGCCTGGTACCCTGGACCCTCCTTTCCCGGAGCCTTAATCAAAACGTACAGACAAGAAATCGTTGTTTGCTTTGAAGTTGTCTGTATCGTGTCCGTGGAATTCTATCTATTGGCCATTTCCAAACGTGGCTCGCGTTAATAAATAATTGGTGCGCCGCACTCCCCCTGTCCCGCTTTCAGCTCACGCTTTGCTGCATGAGACTCGAACAACCCTCCAAGTGAGCGATACAAACTGCAGTCGAAAGACACGCAACTTTGCAGACAGACTCAAGAGGCTTAGCCGACTGATCAGCCTGGCTAAAGTAACCTCCTTCTGAAACCAGCCCATGCAAAGGAATAAAGGTGGGGTTCAATGAGAAGAAAATTCAAGAAAATCAAACAAATATATTCCCTTTCACAAAAATTAACAAAACTGAAATGTTCATCGATAGTGTGAAATTGCTACTTTTTGCAACAACTAATAACAAATATGTAAGCTTAAAGAACCAGTTTAGCCAAAACCCTTACTGGAGAATAACTTGGGAGATTTTCAGAAATCATACATTAAAAACGGTTCAAAAATGTAAAAAAAAAAAAAAAAAAAAAACTTTTTTGACAGTAAGGTTGCTGTTGGGAATATCTATTGCATCAGTTTGAGTTTTTCTTGAAAAGGGCTTTTACTAAATTTAAAAACTATGGCTGATTTTTTCCAACTTACTTATTCAAGGGAAAAAATGGAAATCGGGTAACCTGGTACTGTAGGTCCGATTTTATTTTATTTTTTAATTAAAACGAAGAACGAAATCGGTCGGGTACTTTGTGTGACATCATTTCTGCCATTTTAAGGTTCTGTGCGTCCGTATTACAGTATACCCCTACGCAGAGTTTCTATTACTGGCTAGGGCTTGACTACAATACATATTCGTGAATCTCTTTTAACGTCCTGCAACTTGCTAAGTTTTCTTTCTACAGGCTGCGCTTTTCTTATTGCTGTTACTGTCTATACAGATCCCGTCGAATTGGGAAATCAGCGGAGCAGAAACGGCACACAACAATGCCATATTTTTCCAGAAAAAGTGGAAGAAGAAGAGCCAAAGTTATTGAGTTAATTAGAGATCTCATAAGCGCAAAGGCCACTTGGGCCGTCAGGCAGCCAAAGTATTAGAAACCATGGACCGAAAAATAGAGTATCGTGCTTGACTCTTGGAAGGGAAGCCCACGGGATGCCGGAGGTTTTCCTTTCCATCATTCCATAAACTTAAGCTCCGTGTTATTAATCTGCCTGAACCGTAATCAATGTAACGAGGATTTCTTAGAACACTGCTCATATGTGTACTAAGCTCCTGATGGCTCTTGCTCCCAACCATTCGCCGTGATCACTAGAACCCCTCGCTACAGCTATGCAATAAAACCTCGCTTTAAACGAACTTCGGTTCTAAGGGATACCGGAAATAGGAGAGACTGCTCTAAATACTGTTTGAAACATACGTGCCAGTCACGAACAGCATAATAAAGAATTTATTTATACTGAATATAAATACTGAATTTTGAACTTATTATAAATTCAATACTGAATATTGAATGTATTTATTTATGTTAAATTACTTATTTTCGAGTTCTTAAATTCAGGAAATTAAATTCAAGTTTCTTAAAGCGAAACTATTAAGAATATGGCTATAACAAACTTTTACACTAAAGCCTCGTTACATAAAATACTTGTTATAACGAACCGTTCGTCTTTTGTGAACGAGATGCATAGATTTAAGTGAAATAAGAGTTTGCTGGGTCATATTGGCTATTACGAACTTCGCCAAAGAATACATTTCCCGTCCACCAGAATGTTCATTATGGCGAGATCTTACTTTGTAAGCTGATCTCGTCTACTATGAAGTAATCGAAAGATTCCGAGCCACGTTAGTGTACAGAAGAAAGCTAGTTCTTTTATAACGAATATCGGGTACAGCCGATATGCCGAGCAATTTTCTGTCACCCCGAGTTCATTATAACAAGATTATATTACAGCAAAATCATGTTACACGTAAATCGAGAGTCCGTTAACTTAACTTTATTTAGTTTCCTAAACGAATTATTACGTTGTCTTTCATCATTGCGCAATGTATTTTGCCTTCGCTCATGTCATGGAAATTTTCAGGAAAAAATCTTGCCACAATACAAGGTCGGTTAAATTGTGACCGGATGACAGGACACGTGCGACTGACAAACTGAATTTTCTTAATAATATTTATTCATAGCCTAGCTTGAACGTGATCCCGGGATCTATGGACAGTCGGATCAGTGAACCAACTTATTTTTTCTAATTAGTGCCTTAAGCTGAGGTTTCTTCTCTTAGTATCTAATAAAAGGCTACATTCCATTTTCGGACATCTTGTGCTCCATGTAGAAGATGACGCGACGATGCTGAAAGGGGGGGAGCGGGTAATGGAGGGTTGTAAGGGTGGGAAAGCGGGCGAAGTGACGCGTTCCCGTTTGGTCGTTAATGCTATCAATTATCTTTTCGTCCGATGCTGGGGAGTTTTGCTTTCCCAAGTCTATACTCCGTTTTCTGCTAGAGCTGGTGCAACGGCTGCCATACACTATAAGAAAAGCCCAGTTCATTTCTAGTGCAAGCACACTGCTCTGCTACTAAGCCTTCCGTCTCGGATTCAATAACAGCCAGCGGGGCTTAATGAACGGAGACGGACCGCACCAATTGAAGACGATAGCCTGGCATCAAACCTAATGCTCTTTAAGCTCTATGTCGTAATCCTTTGCTATATACACGCCTATTCACTCTCCGTTGCTTTTTACCCTCACACCGAGACTCTTGCCGATTTAATAAATGGTGCAGATCTCCTTCGATTAAAACGTCGGCTAGAAACACAACACAGAACGAGTGTTTAGATAGCTACGACAATTACATCACCATGAAGCACCCCGGAAAACTGCGCGTTTACGTAGACAACTTCCACCGTAACGACGTCCAAATTCTTTACCAAATTTTTTAAAGGTAGTCGTCAGGCACGAGTTCGGAATACCGAACCCAGAAGGTAAAAGAAATTAATATTTTCTCACACAAACTTAATAGTTTGTTTAATAGTAACTAGCCAAAGACATAAATAACCCCAGCAAAAGTGGTGACAATTGCCCCAACGTCCCCCTTTCAGCTAACGTGTTTCGTTTTCAAGAAAATAGAACAGAAATGGCTCAGGAGATACATCTCAACAGGAATCAATGGCCCGGAAATGCGGTTGACGGGAGCGAAATAAATAAATACAATATCAACACAATAATAAGAATCATGCCGCTTCCACAAAAGCTACTTGGGAGACTTTGAAAAGAGAGGACAAATGTCTCGACTGCGTAAGGCTGCAAATTTGCCAAACAATAGTGTTGATAAAAAAAAGGAGAGAGAGTCATCTGTAGTATGAGGGCTACTGCAATAAAAAGCTAGAGTGTTTTCACTAAATCTATGCTTCTTGAGTGTTTTTTTTTCTCTCAGTCCTTTTCTCTCTCCGAAGAAGAAAGAGAGCAAAAAGCAACTTTTCCTGTAGCATGGAAATGTTGCCACATTGGTAAAGCGAAATGAAGCTTGTGAGTCGACGGCATTACAACAAACCGACTGCATCTGTTGGAGGGTTTAATCGACCGTAATAGGAACAAATTTTCTGGAACTCATGACTTTCAAAGTCCACGCCTCCCGGGTCATTCTTTCTGCCTACCAAGACTTGGTCAACTACAACGGAATGTCTCCCGGCAGGAAAAACACGATTTAATTCTTTGATTTCACGGAGCAGCAATTAACAGATACGAAGCTTTCTTTGTACTTCGATTATCCAAGAGGCTGGAGTAAGTTTCGGAGGGAATTGGAGGGTAAATAAAAGGTTTAAGTTCGACCAAAACCACCCTCTAACTTTTCCAGATCAATTCTTCTGTGAACGTCATTTGCAATTCAAACGAAATGCCATGTGGCCATAGTAAAATACACCCAACAATAAATGACCGCCCCACTCTGTCAGTCTTAACAAGTTCTTCTGCCCCGCGCTTCTTTTTGCGCCATCTTTTCTTTGCAACCACTAACCCTGATTGATTCGAACATCGGAAGTCGGCGCCGGAGAAAGACCATTTAAATGCAAAGACTATTGCTCACTAAATTAGAGTAAACTGTATAAAAGCAAATATTGCTTCCTCTGAAGACACTTTTCCTCCATCGCTATTCTTTAAGAGAAATATATTCATTCTGAAAAGAGATCTCATGTGAAAACAGCGAACGATTTTTTAATTAAATTTAATTGTTAACTATAAAAGTAGTACCAAATTACATGGTACATTCAATCCTGTACGTAAATAATAATTTGCATGCTTTTATTACGAAAACTCCCATTTTATTTATTAAATTACGATGTAGGCGACGTTCGCTAAGCTTTTGGCGCCAAAGCTGTGCGGGTCGGTTTTGAATCCGAGCCCAGCTTAGGTACCGCCCACTAACAGCCCAAACATGGACATGACAACAAAGTTTTTCCTCAAAGAAATATAAATCCTCCAGGTTCGAGTCCTGCACAATTTCTCACAAAAATCTAGAGTATGGTCCAGTATTTTTCATACTATTTTTTAGGTTAATTGTCAAGGAAAAATAGGCTTACTTGCAGTCCCAAAAAATCAAATTGTTTCCAGGCACTTACCACTACACTCACTTTAGAAGCCATTTTGTTCACTACTGGTTGACGTGGGAGACTCCGCCTCCTAGGTACTTTCGTGTGTTGTGGGTGGTCCGTTGGTTTAATAAACACGATGGCGACTTTTCAAACGTTTTGTGATTTTGGCGGCGATGAACTTTTCGCCGCTTTGAAGAAGAAGCAGAAAAAAGGTGCCAATGAGGCTCAAACGAGAAATACAATTGGATTGACCGACCAGAATTTCTTAATTTGGGATGATGTTGACTGCTGCCTCCTTGCCAAAAGTCTGGCGCCAGAATCTTACAGCAAAAGCAAACGCTATCAAGTAACGTCATCTTTAACGCACAGCATTTCCTTCTGAAACGTTATGGTCTGCCCGTCTGTACATTATAAGTAACCATGAATGTTAACATAAGTATTAATGTACTGAACTTTGTTAGGTGCACGTGGCTAATTCATTAGAAGAATCGCATATGTAAGAGGAATTCCTACTAAGCGTAAAGCGGTCATGGAAACCGTAATAGTAGAAGAAAAGCTATGAAATTGCTCTAAAATGTCGCTATAACGAACATCTTTACGAACGAATTATCGGCTATTATGAACTAAGTCCGTAGGTCTCGGCGAAACACCTGCAAATCGGCCCAAGTGGTCAACATTGGCGATTAAGGTCTTCGTTTTATAACGAATGAATTCATTGTATCTTTGGATGTTCGTTATAGCGAGGTTTTATTGTGTTCGAAAACGATTGCAGAATAATCTTGCTATAACGAGTCCTGTTCATAAAGAAAAAAGCGTCCAATATACCAAACCTTTGGTACAAATAGCAGTTTTACGATCACGATGAGCCTCGTTCTAGTTTACTGTATAGCGCAGTACATCTGAGTAGTTTTCGGCCATTACTCAAAATCGTCCATTAGAGAACACCCCCTTTGCTTTCAGTAACTAAAATTTCGACGAAAGAAAATTATCATTTAAAAGGAAATAAATTAGAAACAAAAATGAGTGCAGGGCTTTTATTTTTTATTATTATTAAATTGGTGCATAAGACAAACGCTATTTGAGCACTTACAGTGACTAGTCACTGTTGGGAAGCAGTCGTGTAGCTGATGGCTTAGAAATGCCTCCCTGTTTTGACGTTTGAATGAAAAAACGTGATTCTAGTTTCTTAAAAAAGTTTTTCTTTACAGTCTAGTCGTGTATGTAATGCCATTTTTACTATGCACGTATTTTGCCATTTATTTTGGATTTTTTTTTTCTAGACCTGCCTAATAACATGAGTCTAAAAACAAACTAAGCATCGTTAGTGTAAGGTTATTATTTACCAAAAAAATTGTAGTAAAACTAGTGGAAATAACGGCCTGGTACCACAAAAATTACCAAAATTGAGGCCTGGCTTCAAAACATAATAATTTCAAAATTTGTCATTTTTTTCTAAAATACGTAAAACGACATTCTATTCACTGTGAGACTGCGAAGTCAAATTTCTACCACTTTTAATTAAGCTTTGAAATTCGTGAGATATTCCTGCCGCACTCTGGATAACAACATAAAAGAAGCAACAAGGTACAAAAACAAGCTTCGAACCAGTTAACGCATTTTAGTAACACGCTCTTTAGGTTTTGATCTACTAGGAGACGAAGCGACAAGTAAAGGGAGCTATTACAAGAAAGCTTTTACAGGTTCCGTATAAATTGAGTTATGAACAAGACAAAAGAGCCTATTAAGTGTGAAGCTGCAGCTTGAACCTCGGCGAATCACGACGGGAGTCGCCGTTTCGCGGTCTGCTGGTCTTGATTTGAACCCAATGTAGCGTACTTGCAACCAAATGGACGAACAGAAGCAAAGGCAAAGAATCGGAGCACTACGGCCTTACGCCGACGACTATCGTAGCTAAGATATTATCGTGTCATTCAGCCAGAAACGTTTGAGCACTCAGTTTACGTCTTCGTTACGCGGTTTGTGGTCAGCTGCGGAAAGTCCAACAGACGCGTTTTGTTTTCTACCCAAGTTAGAATGAAACTTTTAGTGCTTCCTGAGACTCAAATTCGAATCCTTTAAGCTTTGAAATTTGCTATTCCCCGTTCATTCTTCCGGCCTGTATGACAAGACTTACGAGGTAACCTGTTTAAAGATTGAAACAACTTTGGCTTGATCTGCGTACCCTACGAATATAGATCAGGGGGTGCATTGTCTCTGGCGGTTTAAAGACTCCCAATAAGCAGCTTATTGTCCTTGTTCATCAGTACTGCGCATAAGTAATATAAGGAGCAAAAACGAAACTAAATTACCCTTAAAGCAAAAGCTAGGGAAATATCTCATGCTCATAGTAGCTAATAATTGAAGCATACAATGCTGAGCTTGCATAAGCCTCCATGTGTATTTCAGCACTTCGTACATTTTAACCTTGGGCACCGCCAAGGTAGACAGGACTTGGGTAAATTGTAATATCACAAGCTTTTTGAACTTTCACGCGTAGCACGAAGTAAATCACCGTCTGAATGAATAACCGCTAGATGCAGACATATCTTTGCTGTCTCGGAAGCTATTATGTTTGGTAAAAATTTAGAATAAAATCAAACTAGCCTTCAAACTAGAAATCGTCCATTTGTTACAATTGTGTACCTGTTGGGTCAAAAGTAACTTCGGGTTTAACGTGTGCCACCACATAAAATAATAGATAAAAAAAATAACTTTGCCCATGAAATTTTTTATAATATACTACATGTGTCGTAGTTTGCAGTTACAATTGTAACAAATGTTAGAACATTCTGCTTCATCTCTGTAATAAAAAAGTGTACCTTAATGCCCTGGTATACCCAATGGGAGAGTAATACGGGAAAATGTGAGAAAAACTGTAAAACCGGTTCAAGTTGAGGAAATTGTTTTGACAGTAATGTTGCAGTTAGAGATATCTACTGCATTGTTTAGGTTTTTCTTAAATAGCGCTTTAATAAATTTCTACATTATGGTTATTTTGTTACTTTACTGAACGAAAGAATTGGAATAGGGTAAAGTGTAGTAGGTCTAATTTCTTTTAAATTCTTTGGTAAAAAAAATTAAATGTGTCAGGTATTTTTCGTGATATCAGGTCTGAAGTTTTAGCATTTTGAATGTCCGTATTATATATTATTTATTCGAAATCTTTTTAAATAATATTATTTATTCGAAATCTTTTTTAAATAATATTATTTATTCGATATCTTTTTAAATAATATTATTTATTCGAATCTTTTCAAATAATATTATTTATTTTGATACCTTTTTAAATAATATTATTTATATGTATCATTTTGTCATTTTCCCAGACTTGGTTTCTTAGTACGCAGTGTTGCATGCACCGAGTTGAAACCTGTACTTAGCGTGCATAGTTGAGCTGCATGGGGGAAAAGGATTGAAGTCAAACGAGATGAGTTGTAACGCTATCGCTTGGAAGAGGGTTGAGGGATGTAGGATCCTGGGAGTTTTAAGTTATGCTCCAGGTTTTATTTATCGTGGTAAGGCGATGTGCTGATATGGCAGCCGATATGGCCGGGAGCTGTGCTTCCGACTCATCAGCCACTGCGCCTAATTAGTCCCTGAGGACGCGGCCGGAAATGCTTTCAAGGCGAAGTCCCGGCCGGGACTCCCGAACGAATCTTCTTTCCAGCATCAGCATCCATAGATAACCTTCTCTCCCCCCACGGCTCCCTGCCCACCCCTTTTTTCCCTCCCCGATCTCCATACTTGCTTTTGGGGCAACCCCTGGCGCTTGAGCTTAATGGCCCGGCGACCGGTCTGATTAAAACCGTTTTGCATTTCCCCGGCTGGCAATTATAAAAATCCCGTAATGGGTAAGCGGGAGCTGAAGTCACTATAGTGCGACTGGGAATCCGGAATAGAACATGGCCATGTTAGACAGGAGAGAACGAGAGAAGAGAATTTGGGCCATTGAATTGCTGGAGCGAGGAGGAAATGGGGAGATATCATTATCAGAGAAGGCGGGAGTTTTTAAAGCCCGAAAAAGGGAGCACGGACTGAAGAACATTCGTTGTGTTTTAATTTCCAGACTTTTGTTACCCCCCGCCTTTGTATAGTGCAAGGCACAAGCCTTCAATTTGGCTACCGAGCCAAACTTTTACATGTGTCATATAATTCTGAATCCGATTAGGTTCCCTGTTGTGGAGCTTGGACAGTTGGAAACTTTATGCGTTTGGAGTTGTAGGAAAAAGTTTACCACCTTTTTCGGGGGGGCTTTTTGGTACGAATTTCTTTGTAGTTTTTCTTTCACCGCCCCTTGAATAAACTAAGGCTTTTCTAGATTGCTCTTGTTTTAGTTTTTATTTCCAGGCTGTGATACTTTTAACAAACTTCTTAGATCGTTTTCATTAATTGACACAGGAGCTTTTTCCGGGCTAATTGCGCTTCTTTTGTCTCGCGAGGAGAGCTTTAGTGAAGCTCAGCCTAGCTTTTTCACACATTACCAAGGGAAGAGTGCCGCAGTTGCATGCATAACCTTATTAAAAGCTCCGAGGAGAGACATTTAGGCGCGACATTGGAAGAATGGCTTTGTTTTCCGGTCCTGGTCAATTTAAAAGTTCATTTGGTAGCCTACGAAAGAAAAGTTCAAAGAGTCTCCAAGGAGGAGCCAAGGGGTGAAGGAAAGACTCTGGGGTGTCTTTTCGTTTTTTCTCGACTGTTTTTCGTTTCATATGTCTATACCCTTGCTTCGGCTTGATAAGAAGTCTTTTCCTAAGGTTTTAATGCACTTCCTGCGTCAATGGGTGAGGGGTTGAATCGCTCATTTGCATAACGTGAAATGCGAAGGCGGGCGATGGATGGAAGGACGGGAGAATGCTTTTTCCCAGCGACCGACCGGCGGTGGCTAGAAAGACGAAAAAAAGACAAAAGGCCCACTGCTTTTCGGTCGATTGAAAACTTTCGGGGCTTAATGAACAAGAGTAAAAGAAGCGAAGAAAAGACAAGCAAAAAACAAGCGGAAAAGAGTTCCATGGACCATTGGCTTAGTATCTCGCCGAGGCTTTTTTTTCATTTAATAATAATGAGATTTGTGGTGGGAAGTAAGAGAGGGAGATGGCACAGGACATGTAAACGAGATCCAGGCAACTTTGACACTCTTGTCATTACCGAGTTTAAATGGAGTAGACAAAATAAGACAAATGCGAGCGTCGTTTCACTCGCCCTATTCACCAAACTCTGAGCGTGGTGATTAAGCATAGCGAAATAAAGAAGAACATTTTAATTCTTATCGTTTTTATGCTATTGTGCATCATTTATTCAGTTTGAAAACTTGGAACGCTTAACAGGCAAGGGAAGTTTATTCCCTTACTCCCAGTTTTGTATCCATTTCATTTACGGCCTTTGATTTCTGGGGACTATTTCAGACCCTGATTTTGACGGATCCGCCCTTGTTCCGAGTCAAATACGTCGTGCCCAGCCTGGATGGTAGCAGCGTGCTTTTGTACGGACCTCAAGGTGTTGTAATTGTCGAGTTGCCGCATCAATGGAACATCAGAGGAGACAAGTTCAAAGACAAGATATCTGTCAGGTGACACAATTTTAATCTCGAAAAATGGCTCCGTTCCCGAAAACCCCTTTTTCTCATTGTATTCCTTATCTTTAGGTCTTATCCCATCGGAGAAAAGATCACCTTGTACAACTCGAACATCACGATTCAGAAGTGCGCCTGGCACCCTGGCTCTCCTGGATGCGATCACCTCTTTGTCCTAACCTCCGATAATTGCATGAGGCAAGTCACCGTTCACCGCAATCTTTGAAGCAGAAAAACCACCATCTTTGATCAATCTCTAACTCCGAAATCTCGGTTTATAGACTTTACCGGCTTGAAGACCCCGAGCACGCCTTGCAAGTTATTCCTGTTGGGAAGACAGGTCAATCGTTTGGAACTAACAAATCCAGCTTCTCAGCCTCGCTGGGAGAAGTCGCAGTTTCGTTTGATTTTGGCATGCCTGTCGATAGCGCTAATCATTCCAAGTACGTTTTACCGGAACGTGCCTTCTCCAGACTCTCATTGAAGAACCAACCGAACAACCCGACCGGTGGGAGCGTGCTTACCGATTCGGGAGCAGAGAAGGAACAAGAAGTTGAGTGGCCGGTCTATGTACTCAAGGGCAATGGCTATGTGTACACGTTTACCAGTAACTTGTCGACCACGACCAAAAGCCGAACTCCGGTTTACGGCCCTGTGCCTATGTTTCCACCAGCGGATGATAATTACGGCTCGGATGCATGCGATTTATTATGTTTGCCCACAACGCCACCGCTTTTGGTCATAGCAACGGCTGAATTGACGTTGTACCATGGAGTCATTCTGCCTCGCTTCGAAGGCGAAGCGGATGACGATGAGGATGATTTAGAGGTTTGTTCCGGGGCCTTCTTTACTTTGTACCTCATCACCCACTTTAAAGAATTATATTTTGTTTTCCATTTATCCTTTGGATTTTAACGATCTGTAGTAGATAAGCCCCTTAGTATTTTTATTCTATCTAATTTCCGTTTGTTTTATGCATTACTTTTTGCTTTTAAAATCGGTAACTACGTGGTGCATATTTATTTAATTCGCTTGTTTTATTTATTTGTTTGATTTAATGCTACGGTGCACCGAACCGAAACGTAGGGTAATTACGTGTAAAACGGTTTAGAGGATTTCGTTCGGACGGCTTGAATGTTTCGCCATGAATTTTCGATATTAAGGCGCCGATATATTTAAAAAAAAAATAATTATATTTCAATAAAAAAAATATTTTACCAATATTTTCTGGGGGATATTACAAAAAGTATCTGACCGATTTCTTTTTCTTTTCTTTTTTTTTCAAAATAAGTCCTAGTGCACCAGTTTGCCCGATTTTCCATTTTCCCGTAAAATAAAAAAGTAGAAAAAATTCAACCCTAATTTACAAATTAACAAAAGCACGGACCTAAAAATCCATTCACTATAGTCGAAAGTTCGGTATAAAAGCAAGCGTTATGACAAGATTGTACTAAAGTTAGCTTATTTGACCTATTATTGCTTTTTATTGTCGTATTGTTTATCATTTGTAGTCATTAATTATTGTTGTGTAGTTTGGTACTGTTTTGGACAAATGTCGCTGGCTTTAGCCTATGAACATTTTTTAATCATATTTATTTTTCATTTCAGTCACTACTTTCATGGTCCAATGTGAGCATGGCAACATACTCACCGTCACTGAGTGTAATGCACGTCATGGAAGCACTGGAGCTGGAAGCGGGCTTGATTCTAGACAGAGATATAAATATGGATGGAGGCGTTCAACTGCTGCGAGATCCTACTACACCTGCAAGGTTGTACTTCCGCCACAGTAATTTAGCCCCAGGCTTCATGCCGTCCGTTTCTCTATCTAGATACTACGTGTGTCATCAAGCGGGAGTTCATGCCGTTTCTTTGCCCATTGTGCATCGTTTAGTCGAATTAGCCAACGTTCCTGACGGTAAGTTTCAAGATCTTCCCCCCCTTCATACAAACTTGTCTTAGTTACGGAATGTTCCGTCTCGTTTTACAGCTGCATTACAAGATCAGCCTCCCTTGAATCTTAGCGAACCCAGTCACGTCGAACATGTGGTGTGCACGCAAGTACTCGATATGTCCCCTGCGCCTATTCAAGGCTTGCTCTTGTACTCATTACCGCCTGTGTTGCTCGGCCTGCTGAGTTCCTATGATATGGTGGTGCTACCATTAGCACCTATTCTATTGCCTTCCGTAACTCCGTCGCTATTGTCATTACGAAAGGGAACCAAGTCAGCCGCTGAAGTAACTTTTCCCTGTGTTATCTTCTGGATGAACTTAAAATTTGTAAATTATCCTGTTTAGGTACCGAAGACGCAATTTGAAAACCATATTCGCCACTTACTTCAAAGGAAAACATCTCAGCCGCAACTCAAACTGTCAGGGCCTGAACCACCCTTACAAGAAGCATTACAGGTACTTGAGTAATGGGAAAAGACCGCCGAAGAGGGCAAAACGATCGTCGGTCATCTGTAAAACAAACTTAAATCATGCGTTTCACTATGCTTCTCTTTTGCTTTTGAAACGTAGTTGTTCTTTTTTTATTAACCCGATTTTATAGGTATTTACCCATTGTCTTCAAGTATTAAGAGAGGAATATATTTTAAAACAAGATTTGGCACGCGAGGAGATTGAGAAAAAGTAATCGCAATGAAATCATGAGTTTTATGATAAGCTGGTAAACTTTTGCTTTGCTTGTAGGTCTCGCTTATTGCGATTGCAAAAGACACAACAACTTGAAGAAATGTCCGTGTTATCGCAGGTCAAAAGTGAGTTGACCGAGAATGCTCATCGATTGGCGGATAAATATGAAGACGCCAAAGAGAAGCGCAATCAGCTCGTCGAAAGGTGATGCAATATTTGTTTATGTAACCGTGCATTGTGTGTTTTTGTTATTCTAAATTTACCTTTTTTTTCTTTATTTAAACCAGCATGCGCGTATCCCATTTTGCGATTATTCAAAAATTTATTTATTTGTGTTTAATTTTTTTATTTGATTATTTAGGCTTGAGAGCTTATTTTTACAAGTTCAGAAGTCTTCGCCAGTGATTTCCGATGCGGAAATCGCGATGAAGAACGATCTACGCCAAATTGAAAGTAGTGCATCCAGGTTGCGAATTGTCTTGGAAAAGCTTAAGAACAAAAGCAAAGAATTAGACAAGCAAAAGGTGAAAAAGCAAGAGATGCTTGACATTCAATTAAATGCGGTGCAGCTTAAACAAGTTCAGAACGTTCTGACGGATCAGTAAGTTTGAACGCTATTGATTTTTTGCGAGCTTGCTTAAAAATTCTTTTCCTTTTACAGGACAACTAAATTGAAAACCTTGGTTCAGTCTATACAACAGACAAGAAAATTGTACGGTGCGTAAAATTAGGTTGTGTACATGTCACTTGACAAGTGTTTGCACAGCGTTATAATACACTTTTTAATTGCGGCTATACATATAACGTTTTTATCAGAACGAACAACTTAGGTACTCTTTGAAATATATCGGTCATTTTTTACAAGTTATATTACAAAAGCTGGGTTCACGTAACAATTCTCTGTCGTTTCCAAGTGGTATTTTAAGCCTTCTAGTTCTTGAAGACCGTGCAAACGCACGTTGTATGTATGAACAGCTAGCTTTTGTCGAAAGTGCAAGGCAATAGCTAGAAACAGGAACATAACGGGTATCAGTATGCCCGTGATGCATACGGCGGCAGTTGTTGAATAGGCATACAGCTGTACCCAGGATACGAGGCAAATTTCAACCAAAAAGAGTGTAAGGCCTATAACGGTTGAACACATCCAAGCCAACTCGATGTAACCTTGGAGTTCGTCGTGAGGTGACTCGTGGACCAAACTGAAAAATATCGGACAACTTCAGTTAAATAAAGTAGTTTTTTAGGTAAGTTTTCCTTACCCTGGTTGATGGGTATTGGCCACGGCGTCAATCTTCGGCAGAATGCATATACTGATCATCAAAGCCAACAGGTGAACGGAAATTAATATGACAGACACAATGGAAAAAGGAATGAGGATACTTTCAGGGACCGCGTTATTGAGATTGACCTCCACCAATCCGGTCTAAAAATCAATGATTGTATTGGTCAAGAACGAATGCTAGTCGAATTCTTAACGTTACCATCGCAAATCCTGCGAGTAAATTGGAAGAATTCGAGACAGCCTTCAGCTTGGCTCTACTAACATGGAGTCTTTTCCAGGATAAGAATTCAGGACTCTTAGGGCCATATTCTTTCTTAGGGATATCCTACGCAAAAGAATGAATGTCAAATGTTTTCTCCTGTGACAAACGTTAGCGCACATACATTACTGTCGCTACCTGTTGATGTGTGTTGTTGGAGTCCATATCTTGAAGCGTGCTTCTGCAAATGGAACAGTGCCGAAACAGCTTGCACTGTTCTCCAAGGATGTTTCCGACTTTTGCTGTGCAAGTCGCATTCTACTAGCTGAGTAGCGTCAAGTTCCAGCGGAATGCGTTCGTTATTGCCGGAAAACCCTTGTGGAGGGCAGGAGTCACAATGCTTTAGGATGCGGTTGCCCGCAAGGGGTCTTTTTTCTCGCAGCGAGTTCCGTGTCGTTCTCATGGTTGTGGCGAGTTCTTCAGCACTTTTTGAGCGCCCTTGCATTGCCGACGGATACATTCCAGGATCAGGAATATATGTCGTATTGTCCGCGAAGTTTATCTTCCGCGGGTTCATGTTGCGATTGGCATTATCGCTCAAATTGCTTAGGGCATCGGATACTTGCATGTGGATATTTACGGCTTCGAGTAGTGGACTAAAAGATTAAAAATAACTTCAGATAATTATGCAGTGTATCTTTGGAAAACACTTGAGTGTGTATGATAACTAAGTCATTTTCAAGTGCTCAATCTCATATCTACTCTGATATCTTTGCATGATTTTCCCCGTTATCATTCGATAAAAGGGCCCGAAGTTCAAAAAGTATTATCAAATCTAAAGGCTATATGTAATAGCCGGACGCAATAAAACAAGGTAATGAAAAAGCTTACTTTCCTTACCTTACTACTTTTGTCATTCCTGAAATCGTGACAAGGAATCTGAAAACTTATACAACGGACACTTTCACCTTCAAAACCGAATAGGCATCTGATCGCTCGGTGCAAAGCCACAATCACGTTTGACGCTGCAAAGCAGAACTGACTTTATTTCTAGGCGAGCGAAGCTAGTTCTTAACACAAATAGGACTAGTACTACGTTTTAGGTTTCCAAGCCACGTTCAGTTATGGAGCAATACTACCGAACTTGTGACATGCGACGGCTAGAAGAATACTAAGTAGCACATGGTACGCGAGCGTGGTTCTCTACTGTAATCTGTTGGCGGATATCTCTTAACCCCGTCAAGTTGGAGATAAGTGTTTTTTAACCTTCATTATAGGAACAGGACAGACGGTACGAAACACTTTATTTATTTTTTATTTCCGATTAAGCATATTGCACAACTAATATCAAGACAATATATACCCTTTCTGCATACAAATACATGCATAGAACAACTTCACGAAAAGAGTGGCAGGCACTGTCATCAATATCTTAAATTAAATCGATAGACTTTGGTTGAAAGAATTAAATTCGTCATGGAGTTGTTTTTAAATATCTTGATTAGGAAACGTCTGCAAAGTACCGTTCTCAAGTCGGGTTTTCATTAACTCCAGGTCCTGGATGCCCGATTGTCGGACTTGATAGGTGTGAGAAACCAACTTTCGGTAAAAGTTAACGGCGAATACAACGAAAACGAGGATTATGGGAATAAGGATTCCCGTTGAAACAATGGCAGCATCAAGGGAACCCACGTAAAACCGAACCCAACACAGAAGAACGATCTCAACCATGAAAAGAATAATTCCGAAAACGGTCGAAAACGCCCACGCTAACTCGATATACCAGTGCATCTTTTCGTGCGGCGATTCTTTGACGAGACTGAAAAAAGAATCAGTTTTTGCTAATGAGACATAAACAAGATTAATTGTCTCCTTATACCTGAGTGAGTCAAGGCTGGCCACCGCATCGATATTAGGCAAAATGCAGGTGCTAATCATCAAGGCCAACATGTGAACCGATACAAGTATGACTGTGCATATAGCGAATGCAACCAAGATTCCGTGCGGTAATTCTTTATCTAAGTTAACTTCTACCAGCCCAATCTATATCATACAAACCGAAATTTAAATTAATCTACGATTTCCAAGATACACTGCCGTTGTTTGTGTTACAGAACTTGCTTACCATAGCGAAACCCGCAAGTAATGCCGAAGTATTCCCCGCAGCTTTTAATTTTGCGCGGCTTAGATGAAGCTTCCTCCATGATAAATACAATGGATTTTCTCTGTCTATGTGTTGCGTGTGAGACATGACGTCCTCCTACCAACAGCAGAGACAGATAAAAAGAATTTACTTATCTTTTCTGCCTCCGGAAACTAGGCGTTAATAAAATCCGACGTTATTCTGGAAGAAAATACACTGCAAAATCGTTAGTTTTCCGTCTGCAACTTAACTGATCCTGTTATTTACATTTGACACAAAGTAGTAAAGATACTGCATAGATTTGACAGAAAGAAAACATAACACTCGCACGTGATGTAGACTATAATAAGAAACGCCCATTTTTTCCAACATTGTCAGTACAGTAAGAATACAGCTTACTTTCCTAGATATTAAAATATAACGTAAAAGTATGTTTCAATTTCCTTAAAATTTAAATTACTGTTCAATTACCTTAATTTATTAAACGGTTTAAAAGTTTTCTTGCACTGGCAAACAAGGAAAAACTTTGCCTTCAGCGCGCTAGATTTCTGGTTCCACTTCGTACTTGCATTGCCCAGGGTAGTGTTTTGGGTTGCTGTTGTGTTGGTGTTGAAGGTTTCTGTATTTTTCTATTTTATTCTTTTAGATTCCCGGTTTTTATTTGTTTTAGCATTTAGCATGAGTACCAGTAGCACAGCAACAAAGGCCGGCAGCAACGGTTAGTATTTTTATCTGCAACAAAGTCTACCTCTAGTCTAATGATTTTTCTTTTTATTTAGCTGGCAGTTCAATGAAATATGTGAGTTTAGTAACGCTGACATTACAAAATGCTCTCTTGGGGTTAAGTATGCGGTATGCCCGAACGAGGCCAGGTGATATGTTCCTCTCATCAACAGGTATATTAAGACTGTCGCCAGACGATAATTTCACGCTAATTATGATTTTCTTTTATTGGGACCGAAGCTGTACTTATGTCGGAACTTGTCAAGCTCATTACATGCCTGGGTCTCGTGTACAAAGAAGAAGGAAGTAACGTACAGCGGTGGATTACTGCGTTACATCGCACAATTATTCAACAGCCCATGGACACCCTAAAAGTTTGCGTGCCTTCGCTGGTTTACGTGATTCAAAACAATCTTCTTTATGTAGCCGCATCTCACTTAGACGCAGCTACGTACCAAGTACGATCATTTGCTTGAAAAATGTCCTTTAACTTGGTTGCTTTTGTTTTCTTGACAGGTGACTTATCAGCTCAAAATTTTAACGACTGCACTATTCACCGTAGCCATTCTAAGGAGGCAACTGATCGTTACTCAATGGTTGGCTCTCGTCCTTTTGCTTATTGGTATGCATAGTTTTTAAATACGTGTCAAATGTTTTGTCACAAGCCCTATCTTATCCTTCTTTCGTCATACAGGTGTTGCCCTCGTTCAATTAGCGCAAACCGACAGTCCTAAAGAAGCTGCAGGAAGTCCCGCCCAGAACCGTTTGATTGGCTTTGGAGCAGCATTGTCAGCTTGCGTACTTTCGGGATTTGCTGGAATTTATTTCGAAAAGATCCTGAAGGTAAAGCATTTTTGCGAGGTTGATCGTCAGTATGGTTCGTACGTTTATGGCTCTAAGACAATGACAGGGAAGAGATAGTCATGACACAGACCTGCAGAAATTATTTATAGCTTTGTTGTAGAGTAAAAAGGCAGCTTTGTCCAGGTGGCTTTCAACTGGCGTGAGGTCATTTATTTGAACACACTAGGGAAAGCTTGTGAGAACGCATTGAATACTAGAGCGATGATTAGTTACATTCATGCAACTCGGAGAAGGAGAACAAAAGCTAAGCTAGGTGATCACGTATTCTTTTCATTCGGATAGAAACTTTATTCCTAAACGTTAATAGGAGAAGATCCTTGTCTGGATAATCGGAAAGCAGATGGAGCCGATACTATTCTTAAATATCTCAAAAATAATTTTATTAAATACACACACAAAGTGAACAACGTTTTTATTACTTTGTTTTTTATTAGATGTAATTAATTTCCGCTGAATTCGAATTTAATTTAAAATTTAAACTCGTTGCTTGAAAGAGTTTGCACTAAAAGGACTTAAAAACCGGTTAAATTAGTCTAAATTTATTTTATTTATTTTTTTAAAGGAAAAATTTCTTTTGTTGTTTGTGAGTAACAGAAATAAACCCTAATTAGCTCAAATGTACATTTGATTTGAGAAAATTCGAAATGGGTTGAATTGACTTTTAAAATTTTTGCTCACAAGAAGTGAATTGATTTAGGTTTCTTAGGTGTCAAAAGTACATTGTTTACTAAATTTTGTCTTAAATTTAATTAAATTTCATTTTACTAGAATATGAGCAGATCTGAAAGTGAGGTTTGATAAGAAGGCGTCTACTGTAAATTCTATCGCTACTTCTGAGCGCTCTTGGTTGCTAACCACGTCGTGAAATTGACAAAACTGGATGACAAATTTTGTTTTTCAAATCTAGGATATTTAAAATAATAAGATATCTACGATTTTAGCCAACTAACAGATTTCACACCGGACGGGTACTAACGAAATGTCTAATTTTTGTACAGGGTTCCGACATCTCCGTATGGATGCGAAACATTCAATTGAGTTTCCTGTCCTTGCCCTTTGGGCTCTTCACTTGCATGGTTAACGATTGGAGCCAATTACGAGCCAAGGGGTTCTTCTTCGGTTATGACGCATTTATCTGGTACTTAGTCGCCTTGCAAGCGGTCGGTGGTTTATTGGTAGCTATGGTAGTCAAATACGCTGACAATATTTTAAAAGGCTTCGCAACATCGTTAGCGATTATTTTATCCTGTGTTGCCTCCGTTTATTTCTTTGAATTTAACCTTACATTCCAATTCGTACTGGGAACTGTCTTTGTAATGGCCTCTGTATTTTTGTATAGCTATACGCCCCCAAAGAAAACTACCAGTCTTAGCAAAGTTTTGGTTTCTTAGAAACTTTCATGTTCTCATCACACTCATATTGCCTTTACTCGTTTTTATGAAAAACTGCCCTTGCCGCTTTGAAATTTTCAGGTGCAATTACGTTTTTAAATGTTTCAATCTTTTTAAGAACTGAATTGGTGAAAGCTCTCTTCTGATTCTTTTGTTCTTCTGGTTATGTCCCAAGCTAGACAGATTTCATATTTTGTTACACTGTGATGTAAAACTTCTTGTTGTGAAATTATACTATTTTAGAGTACAATGTTGAATGTCCAACGTCTAAACCCTGTAAACAACGGAAATAATGGGAACAATGAAACGCAACGGTATCAACAAACATTTTATCTTTTACTTTGGGTCCCATGCCACTTTATTTACAAGCATACATAAAATAAGGCTCTTATTGACCTTGCCTGGGTCAACCTCAAAACACACGGATTTAAAATGTCTTTTTTCGTAGTTTCACTCTTTTCCAGCAGAGCTTGTAAGCTTCATTGAACGGATACAGGAAACCCAGGGAAAGTGAAACAAAAGGTGACAAGCATTTCAAATCTTTGTCTATAATTGTAAGCATAACATGGCAAGCTGCACTACTGACTCGGAAACTTTGCGGCCCGCTTCCCTCCAACAATGATACCAGAAACCACCCCCCAGTAAACGCCTTTTAATGAATCCCACCAGGATGTTAGGGCTCTAGATAGACTCCAATCTGTGATGCTGGCATGTCAAAGTTTGCTTTTCCTGTCCATACTCTCCCTGTGTGTTGATGTCCCAGCGAAAACTGATTGGGATTTAATTAAACAACGTCCTGCTTCGCTTTCCGTTTGGCTGAAGCGGCTTGGCAACATTTCCACGTATTACCGCATGTACATGTATACATTATGCAAGAACCCGTTAAACGAACTTGCTAGAGCCTAGGGCCATGAGTCAAACGCTCCAAAATAGCGCTTCTTTCAGAGTTTTTATAATACATTACAAAATGTGTATAATATCTCTTTTTCCATTGCTGACGGTGGGAGTTGCACTCATCACCGTGTTTGTCCCGGTAACAAAGAATTATTGGACGCACCGAAGAAACCCAATTGAGCTAACACGTCCGTGACACGAGGAATTAATTTCTCCTTAAATCGCCATATATTATCGTCACGGATCAAATTATGCTTAAACTCGTCGCAGTCTTTCTTGAGAGAGCTGACGCAATCAGCTCGGTAATGCTGCAAATGGCCGTCGACAGGGTCTACGGGAAAGGAAGTACACCCAGTATTGAGACAAGATATAGGAAAATGGTTGTGGAGCGTTAACACCCGTTCGACGTTATGGAAACATTTGACATATTGGTTCGGCTTGGTGTAATTCCCGCTACGGTGGACATGTTGGAGCATGTGCATGTACTTGGGAATGCTCTCGTCCCAGTTATGCGAATGGGAATTGTCGTCCCAGAAATAAACGTTGCGGAAGTTGTACGAGGCCCTCGTGTAGTTTCCTATCTTGAAGGCTTTTTCCAGCACCACGTCCATCAATTGGTGCCAATTATTGGCCACAAGGGGCATGATGACTTCATCCGTATCCATTAGGGCAATGTAGTTATACGAGTACAAGTTGCGGTATAGGCAGTCGTTATAAGGAATCAGCTCGTTTTGGCGCTTGCTGGTGATCTTGGATTTGAGGTATAAATGCCGGAAGCCGGGCACGTTCGGTTGCTCCCCGGGTAGCGTTATGGGCGTGACCACCACCCGCCCCGTTTGCTTGTAGTACTCGAGTACTTTGCTTATATTAGGATGAACCTCAAGCTCGTAGAGGAAGATTTTATCCGCCCCTAGGCTCAGTAATAATTCGATCCATTCGACCAATCTCACGGATAAGTCTTCGTGCAGAAAATCTAACCCTTTCACGCAAACCGCAAAACCGGATTTTTTCTCCGGCCGTTCGTTGACTACACGCAGGTTGTTGGTAGGTGGCTCGCAGCCTTTTTCCGTCACAGAGACAGACAAAGGCACTGCGTTGCGGTAACGCTGCGGGATTTGGCAAGCCATCAAGTACGGCTGCAAAAGACCTTGCCGGTAGTTTCCCCACTTTTTGTTCCAAATGTGTTTGTACTCCAGTACGGGAGTAATGACAGGATCCTTGGAGGCATCGAACCACAGCTGGCAGAACGTTTTCACAGTCGGCTCGATTCGGTCCATCATGCCTAGGATTCTAATCGTCGGACCGAGACTGTTGAGTTTGCGGTTGTCGTAGTACGCGCCGTACAAGTACAGCGTTCCGTTACTGCTTTTTAGCATTTGCCAGTAAACGTTGTTAAACTTGAGGTCGTAGACGCTGGGGTAATGGGCGCAGGTATGGTTCTTGGTGTAAATCTGGTTCCGTTTTTTGACCCAGTACTCGAACGGCACGTTCGGCAACTTGGCTTGAATTTGACTAGCCAAGTCTTCCTCCTTAACAGTGCGGCTAGATTCCGTGACGGGTGTGAGTTTGGCCAACAACTGGTCTAATGCGGGAGTGGAAGGCGTAGGTGGGGGGATATCGGTGACTTTCTGGAGAAGCAGACGTGAGTTGACCGTTGCTTCCGAGTATGGGCCGGGTTCTGGTTTTGACGTAATTTGGAAGACGACGTAACAAAAACAGGTCCACAGGGCTAGTAGATAAAGGGATCGCTGGACAGGTCTCAGAACAGTAATACTGCATCGCATTCTATGTAAGGTATAAGCCAGCATGGATGACGCACCCCGTCCTGAAAAGAAACGAAAAATAAATTCACAAAATGAAACAAATTGACGAAAAATAAAACACAAAAATCAAATAAAGAAAAGAAAAACACAAAACAAAAAAATCAAATAAAATAAAAATCAAATAAATAAAATAGAAAAATAAAATGAAAATTCTATATAAAATAAATATAGAAAACACAAAATAAATAAACTCTTTCAAAATCGTCCTTTCATCCAATCTTTTGGGGACAAAAAGGGACGTTAAAGCCGACATCCCAGGAAGAAAATGGACAGCGGCAGAATGATTGTAGATAAACCTATTTAGTCACAGCGTATCGCAAAACGCGCCAAGTTAACGACCTCTGAGAATAACAGATCCGGTTTTACGTGTCGATTGAACGTTTCTTAGAAAACGTTTACTCGCGAAACTAGCGCAGTTTTCGCTCTCTCCCAGTCACTGCTCAATGTGAGACCTTTTCACGCCCCCGAACGTGAGCCACGAAAACGCATTGCACGCGGACGATAGGAAATAAATACAGTGTTCTAGCTTTGCTGGCATTCTTTGGCCTTCCTCTATTGTCTGCATCCTGTTTGGTGCATTACCTTTTCCGGGTTGCAGGGAAATTGAGAGACTTAACACCCACACTAGTTGCATTGTTGCTTCCGGTCAGTACTAGCAAATGATCACGATGCTAAACTTAATTATTGGCAAAAAATGCGAACGCATTTAATTTGCCCGTGCAGTACTTAATACATGAAGATGGTGTATCAAATTCTTTTAAGATTAAGGTAATTCTGATCCTGAAAACTATGACGTGGCACTTGACGCCTGGTACTAAACACAAGCACATGTAATAGTGTGGTCAGTACATGGCTCGCATTACCAACACCTTTCCGTCAGATATCGAGGTACTTTCTTCTTTTTTTGCAGAAAAATCTATAACGTAGCTTGAATGCGCTTAACATGCAGCAAAGAACACGACTTCGTCGTCAACACTTAATCGATTAGGCATTCCTTTCACTTTTGAACACATACTTGAAAGCATGGAAAAAACGTGACGAAAGCGTACCAGCATCATCTACAAAAACATGCACAACAATCTCAAGTGGATAAGAACAAGAACGCAGCTTTGGCGTAAAGCAAGGAAATCGATCCAACGGGATGCATAGTACTGCAACACTCGTTGTTTCTTAGAAAGTTACCGGAGACAAAATCACATTCCAATAATTTACCCAAGAAAATGGCTGCACGCAAAACTTGCGTCATTTGAACAGTTCTAAGGACATTTTCATGTGAAGCTGTAATAAACAACTTACTCGTAAATTAGTCACGTTTTTCCTGTTCTGGATTATTGGCCGACAACTTAATTCACACGCCTGTAGCCTTTGCTCGAAAGCCGTTTGTCAATTTAAACTTCATTTTATTTGCTCTAGCGATTGAAGCCTTCTTCTGTTGCCAAAAACATATGCTCTCGAGCATATGTTTTCGAATTGTGTCACCCAGAGACAAAAGCTTATATGTTTTATGTTATTATATGTTTTTATGAAGAACTCTTTATAACTTAAAGTCGATTATGGCAGACGGGTAATACGATCCCGGGCTATCTAAAATGTGTAGAAAATCGTCCCATATACCATACTTAGGGTGTACCGAAGAATTTTTCATGTCTAAGAGAGATTCTCAATGATGAGATTCCACTGTAAATTTAAAAAAAAATCCAAAGATTTTTTATACAATTCACGTTTCTCTGAATTTCAGCACATAAGCTCTGCTGACATAAATTTAATAAAAATGAATTTAAGATTATTTAAAGTCTCGTTGTTCGCATTCGAACATTCAAAGTCCATTGTATAAGACGCTTTTCTGAACATTTGTAAACTGGAGTCTTTCCACTTCCTCACAATAGCTGAATATCATTGTAAAAATTCTGCACATTCCAACAAGATCCTAAAAATTTCCGATTCTTGACACTTCATATCAAAATCACAATAAATAACATATACCGGTGTTCCAGGATCTTTCATATATTTTCCGCGTAATTCTTTTCCTAAATTAGCATAAGATTCCCACAGCAAATCAGTAACTAAACCGGTTATCATGGTATATGCGCAACCATGTAAGTGGACTGAACTGAATGCTGCTTTAAAAGAAAAGACCTACTGGCAAATGAGTCACGCACCTTAAACTTGGCCTATGTAGGATGCTTTATATATTCTTTAACGGGCATTTAACCGCGACCACGGTTCGGTTGCAAGCGAAAAAGTGTCTAGGGAACCCAGCATTGGTTTGTTTCTGCCGCCGTCAGGCTTTTGGGTTGAGAATACCGAAGGTAACAGCACTGGTTTACCTTGAGAACTTTCGACACGGAGTACCGGTGTAGGTACCACACGGTACGGAATTTTCATTGTTTGCTATTCAAGCCCTAGACGGTGGGAGAACAGGCCAAAAGGGACCCCAAGGACTTGACGGACATGTAGACTGTAAGAGCCGGACTTAGAAACGTAATCTAGGGAAAAAACTGGGAAGTATTCACGCGGAACTGGAGGTCAATGCCGTCTCTGTTGTAAACCGCGTCATTTGTGAATTCCAGGCAACGGACTTCAAAACGCAATATGCAAATTCGTCAAGATCGCAATGGCATCTTTGCTTCCTAAGCTTATAACACACTCTAATGTGCAGTAATTTGATGGATAAAAGTGTCACCTTTGCACAATAACGACTGATCTGTAAGGACTTTACACTCTCACTAGATCTCGTTCCGTTTTTCAGTAAGCTAAGTCGTTTAGGTTGCGGCAGGATTGTTGCAATGTCAAAGAAACTCGTTTGGTCAACTAAAGTCAACCAACCGGAGTGTCAGTTTCCGCAATAGAATGCAAATTAGTTATTCCTTATTGCACAAAAAATATATTTCCTGGCGAATAATGCTTAATTAGACAAATTGCAACTTAATGTCAGGTCAAAACACCCTTTGCTATGACAATGGCAAAACACAAATGCAACCCAAAACAAAACAAACGTTGAAGAATAAAAAAGGAAAAAAATAACCCTTAGGGTCTATTCACACCAACGACAAAGGTACACAAGGTCTTCGAGGAAGACAAAAGACAGGAAAATTTTGAACTAGGCTGCTAATCTTGGATCCGAAGCCTAGGGTACTAATACAAGGACTAACCCATTAGGAAATACACGCCAGCTGACGGAAAAGAATAGGATAGAGGTAGCTGAGGCTGTATCTTTGAGAAACATCTGAGAACCTAATGAATTTTTCCGAGTAAAGACAAAATTCTAATACCATTATTGAATACTGGGAAATGCGCTGGAAAATAGCTATATTTAGAATGACTGGTTGTTCACTAAATCGATACCTGGACTCCGACTTTTATCTACATGGCTGTCAAATTAGCTTCATTCCACAAACCATTAATTCATGAAAGCGAGGTATCTTCGAGGTACTAAACCTGACATTGCAATGTGCATGGCGCCGTTTGTCGTCGATCTGAGCAGAACTTCAGAACACTTTCAGCCCTTCGGATCAATCTTCGCCTATTCTCTTGTTATAAAGCACGTTATATACCAATCTAGCTGTCATAAACTACTTATAACTTTCAGGTTGTAAGTCTCTCGCTGCACAAATATACCAGAAAAATGTCTAATATAATTTCAGCTGCTTTAACTCTTTTTTATTATTTATTTCATTTCACATTTTTGCCTCTAGAAAGTTAGTTATAAAGAATTTCTGCTACATTATATTGGCTTACTATTAAGGTACCCAGGTATAATGTTTTGCGCGAAATTCTCTTACAAACGGGTTCTCTTACATCCGAGCTCTTACATTTAATACACCTTTGATATCTTTAATTGAAAAACGTTATAACTAAATATTGGCAATGAACAGTGAAAACAGTTAACAAGTACTCTAGCATGTTATACATGAACTTATAACAAAACATTTTTAATTAACGCCTCGCAATTGCGTGCTTGTAAGGCTATAGCTTGCGACAGCGAAGATATGCTAGTGATTATGAAAGTGCAGGATTCCTCATGTTACACAACACTACGTAACTATAGAAGCCATGGTGAATGCCTATCTCGATACACATGACCGAAGCGAGAATGCCAAAAACGAACAGTTACCCTCGGTATGACTCCCGAAGTCGCGCGTTGAATGCATGGTTGCTCCACAGATGTTTCGTATTTAGATCCAAGGTGTCACTGCCACCACCATAGGCACTTGTGAGTTAGCATGAATTATGGGTAAGGCCGTTTGTTTCTTGTTTCCCTTTCACGGCAACTGCCTACGTAAGGAGATGGGCATGTAGGTGAAAGCGTCTGAAAGGTTCAGGGTTATGGGGAGTTAACAATGACCTCGCACTCCCGACGTGTTACCCACTTTATCAGCCAACATTGGTTGCATATGTAGGCCAACCGTTTGAGTGGGCAGCCTTCTAATTAAATGCACTCCGCACAAGACATAAATATGAAAAATTAATTCTTTTCACGGAATTGGCAATGTCCCATAAGGGTCATGTAACTTGCCAAAAACAAGGGTAAATGAAAGTGAAATCGGTGGTCTTCAGCACATTAGCTTGTAAACCACGCAGGGGAGTTAACTGAAAGTGATAGCCAAGTTTACGGTGCGTTGCTGGAACGATGGTAACTTTCAATTACTTCAGTCGCTCCACTTATTCCCAGACATTAAGTCTTGCACTTCGGCGTCAGCACTTGTAGTGCTGGTGTTTTAAATCCACGGCAAACGTTCACACAATTTACATTATTCGGTCCAGACTTAGTTCCACATGTTCCTCAATGTCTAGTCGGTGACCGAATGGTCAACGCTTTGGTCCCACACTCTCTGGCAGTTCGGTTTCAGCGGAACTTCAGCAGCCTTGGAGGGCATCAAGTAGGTTGTGGCCCAAAGCTGCGTTTGAACTTGATGCATACTGTAAGAGACCGGCTTGGAACCGAACAAGCGCCAATCTTGAGGAAGTTTTGCTTTTCACTGTTGGAGTCCAACCGCGTGGGGACATCAACCTAAAGGACGATGGCAACACGGGACTTTGCTTCACATGGGCAAGAACAAATTGTATGTATTCATTTATTGGTTTTAATTAACGGAGTGACATTCAGTACAAACGATTCTTGTCTCGCAGTCATTTTTGGGGCTGATGAAGCGTTTCGGCTTACATACGAAATTAGGAATTTTCGGAATTAATAGAAGCGTCGCATCCAGGAGGAAATCGCTGCTGGACTAGGGATAAGCTCTCTTGTTTTACTCAATACAAGAATTGATGTTAAGCTAAAAACGACACACATTTTTTGCGGCCGACGTGGCTTCCTTTTCGGCCTTAGCTACTTGTTTATGAGGCTAGTGAAGGAAACCTACTTCCTTTATTTAGCAACTGTTGTTAGGAATTCAGCTTTTGTCTCCCTGTGCGCATTGTGGTTTCCCGAATAAACGGCATTAACAAGTCATTCTTAAAACGTCACATTGCAAACATGTGTTCAAACATGTTCGAACATGTTCCCAAAATTTGTGAAGTTGCCATAAATAACTAGCAAATAAAGTCACGTAAGTTATTGGACGTTGTATTATAAAACAAAACTTTGTATTATAAGACAGGTTTTTATCGCAGTTAGGTAACCTATTAGCAAAGTCGTAGAGAAATAAGCCTTTCGTTACATAATTAAATTCGAAAACCATTCTGGACCCACGGCACCCTCGACCTACGGTAGGATCGACTTACCACAGCATGGACTTACGCTAGCAATCAGGTTTGCAAAACTGAAAGACACACGAAACCACGGATCAGCTGCAGTTCTTTTAATATGATATATTTTCAAACTTACATTGGTGTCATTTCGTAACTGTCACCGATATAATTTATTTACGATGACAGGGAATTATTCTTTTCAATAAAGTAATTTATTCACTTTCACTAAATAAAATACACCAAAAAACAAGAGTCAAAAAAGATTGAACATGTATCCACTGTGCCCGTTCAGCCAACAATCAAAATTCGCTCGCCCCCGAACCCAGGCTCTACGGGGACGACCGTTGTTTCCATTGGTCGTTACGTCACAGTGGACCGCGGGAAGTTTAAACATGTGTCCCTCGCGGTTTCCATCCGCGACAGTAACTAGAGACAGATCGTTACAGTGGACTTTCCTCCTCGTAACATTCACATATCGAATCTGTTTTGTGAGCGCCATTTATAAATATGCCAAAGCATAATTCTCTTACGAATTTTTGGCAACATAGCAAACTCCATATGTTGCACTTACTTGGTGGCCAGTGACGCAAGCATTGGAACATCATTTTCGCCCTTTATACGCTCTTTCGGCAAAACTTCTGAAATCATGCTTATTTGCTTCCATTTTCTGTAGTAATTAATGTTACATATCGCTTACCTGGAAATAAATTGCACTTGAAATATTCTTAAAAGTAGTCAGTGTAGCGAATCCTTTGAGTTGCATGTCAAATATGGACAAAAGGAGCTCATTGGCTGTAATACGTGGTTGTGAAGAATTTTCTAAACATGAAAAATTATGAATAACATGAAATTGGGAGAGGAATTTAATTTGCTGGTTTTCTGTTAGTTATTAACAGATTGTTGATATTTATGTGGGAATTTGAAGCCCGTCAACGTACCTATATTTCAGTTATGCAAGGTATTACTATGACTTCATTTGCGATTGGGTTCTTTGTGTTTCAACTTCCCTTTTGCACTCGAGTAACTTATGGAAAAAGGGTATGGGTAATTAGTCAAATCAGAAAGTTACTATTCGCAAGTTCGCTGGTACATTACAATTAGCAACAGCTTTGATAATTATCATTTTGTCCTACATTGTCCTACATTAGCATTAGCTTTGATTCGTAGAATAATTGTCTGATAATTTCCATTCATGAAACCAATATAGTACTGTACTAGCACGCACTGTACCGGAATGCAGGACACAGCCTAAAGGCATAATTGAATACTCGGGTACGGATGTGAAGTTCCCAATTTCGGTAACTTTGGAGTCCCAATTTGTCTACTCAACATCTTTATCTGTACATATCTTTAATAACGGAAGGGCGCGCCCTTCAATGAACGAAGCCCCCTAAAGCAATTTCAATATTTACTGCACAATTTTGTGTATTAAACTTAGCAGAGCTAATTGTAATTACTTAGTAATTGTGTAAATACTTAGCAGAGCTATTCAAATATCGTTGATTAAAATGCCTTGTCAAGAGAAACTTTTCTTTGGCATCTCTTGAAACTTCCTTTCTCCACGGCATGGTCGGTATTTTCGAAAGACAACGGAAGCGTTATTCAAGGCCGAGAAAAGTTGCTTTCACTGTACTAGATTCAAGCTTCATCGATCAATGAAGTTCCGTGTTGAGTAAAAAAAAAATCATCTGTTACTTATTGAAAAGGAAAACTTCGTTACAAGTCAGCGCGGCATTTTCAATAGCATTCCAAAATTTCTATTTCTGCGTGGTTGCCTTCATGTTTACATATAGCCTACATACAAAAAATCGAACACCTACACAAAGTAATGAGGCTCTTGATCAACCACTCCAGATATATTAATTAAAATGTAAATATATGATAAGGTAAAAAATATAAGGTAAGGTTCGTTAAGAAAATATATTAAAAAGTCTTATTTACCTTAATAATGTATCAGAACATACTGATTTTTGCATTTTCTCTTAAAGGTGTGTCATAGATATTATAGATTAAAATAGGCGAAAAGGGAAAGGCAGAAAGTAACGATTTTGAATTATCTTGGGTGTGGTCATAACGGGTAAACTAAAATACCCCTAGGCTAGGGAGGTCTGTAGTTAACCTAAAATAAATAAAATAGTTACGGCTAATACTATCGTGCAAAAGGCTTAAACTTTCAAAGCTTAGGTTACGTGAAAGCCAACAACGTAACTTTTCTATGTCACCACAAATCACGCGTGATTTTGAAAACCTGCCCCCAGTAACATCTGCTGTATACTTAACTACACACGTTCACTTTTACGAACAATTTCGTGTGAACATGTGGGATTTTTTTTTTTTTTTTTTTTTTTTTTTTTTTTTTTTTACTGAACGAACCACCCAAGGAAGGTTAGGTTCAAGTATTAAAGCTTAGCATTTCCGTCGTCTACAGTTCTTTGTCATCTATGTTCCCGCCTCGTACCAATCGAAACTTCGAATCTTTTCCTTTCGAATTTCATTTTACATATGAATAGTTTTTGCAGTAAAAATTTTAACAGAGATTTAATAGCTTTGGGATGCGTAAAAAATTGCGTACTACTTTTTCGATATCCGGCAATTTTCCAATAATTATGCCATGAAAGAGAGTTAACATTTGTCAAATTATTGGGTGTAGGCCGTTCTCGTCACTAAGCACAGCCATAAAACGACCAAAAAATCACATCAATAAATTTCAACACTGTCACGTAATTCCCTTCTCAGCAATTTCTTGGTACATCAGTTTGTACTTCCGCGTCAGTTTCGTGACAATTAAGGTATTCGCTGGAGCGTCTAGCCAATACTTCTTCACCAAGGTGAAGGTAAATTTAGCTTCACAATCAAATTAATTGTTTAGCTAAAAGTGTGCCTAAAAAGATTTTATTTGCAATTAATAATTAATCTAATTACTCTTTCAATTGCAAAATAATGAAAATCTTTACAGTGATGCTGTGTTAAGCTAAATGAAGAATTATTGTTAGGTCGAGGTCGAAGGTTCTAATGCTTAGAATTTATTTATAGCTGTTGTCCAGAGTGTGCCATTATACAAATATAGCTCAGTGAGTGTAATAAATGTTTTCAGTCGATCCATTTCTAAAATGGCACATAAAACATGGCGTCAAAAGAGATTATTGCTTTTGAGACACACCTTGTCTGGTGTTCATAGCAAGTTTTCTCAAGGGTAAGAACGCAATCCATTCTTAACTTAATACGAATTGCGTTTACGTAAAGCCACGTGTACATAACCCATTTTCCAATGCTGCTCAATTTTACGCTTGTTAAACGTGCTTCTATAGGAGCAAATGCAAAGCGGCTAGAGATTCCAGAAAGAGATCAGCTTACTGACTCGAAGATACCACAAGCTGTAGTCTTGAATTAGCAAGGAACCATCGATAAGTCACACAAGTTTCGCGAATCCTTTCGCTTCGCTAACGTCAAAGAGACAGTCAAGATACCGTGCTATGGAAAGTGTTAGATCGTGACTACTCGTACAAAAAGTGAGGTTAGACGTCAGACAAATGCTTGAGGGAACGTAAAACGCAAGCAAATTCAATGCTTCGTCTCAACTGAAAGCGACTTAATCTGATCAAATCTGGAACACTTATTTTGTTTTAAACCAGGTTACTGAACTGTAAGATAGGGAAAATATACTATACGAAAGATATAGCTATAAAAAGGAGGAACAAGTACAAGTGGTTATATAAAAGCTATTTTGGCGCTAAATTGCTTGCACCAAATTATGGGGAGCTTTTGAGGACAATTTTGCAAGTAGCAATAAAGTTTGCAAATATTTTGTCATGGGGAAGTTTCGATTTTACTTGCGAGTGTGACTTCAAGACCTTTTTCCAGAACATGACTTTGAAAATTTGTGAATTAATACCATTTTTTTCCCATTTTTTCAGCTAAGAAATAGCAAGTTTTCCTGATATCACAAAACTCAGTATTCCTTGAAAGTCGTGATAATCGGATGAGTAACTTCGGAGTTGTTACGTTTAAGACGAAGGCTATTTGGCAGAGCACGACTACAATAATCGAATTCATCTAGTTTTAAAGGTATAATTAAAACTCGAAAAATGTCGAGTGCTGTGATTTCGATACAGTTGAGCTCAAGTTAGAAAACTTGATTTAAAAAATAGAGAAAATCTCTCTTTTAAAATTGTAGTGAAATCAAAATGTCACCATCGCAAAAATAGGTTAATTATTTAACCATTTAGCCAACTGTCTTCTGGAAAACTGAGAATACCGTGTTTCAAATTAGACCAACATAGCTTGAACTACCGCGTGTATATCGCCCTACTACTGTTTTTTAATGCCTTCCGTTCGCTCCACATTTCAGTACTACAGTGCCTTAAATTTGTACTGCGTTAAAAGAGCTACCACAAATGGGGTTTAAGAAGTAGAATATGGGTTTGCACAATTTTATTGTTGAACACTGTAACTGGGACGCGAGGCGTTAGATGCGTTGCTCTGTATTTCAAAATGGGATTGAACCGGTGTCTAAGAACCTTGGTCAAGGAATTGGACACTTGCAAGCTATTTACGCTTTTTTTGTTTTTCAAATTATGGATGAACTCAATTATAATCATGAAAGCATTTGCAGTCGTTAATATTTAATTAAAAAAATTACGAAAATATCTGAATTCCTGTTTCTCTGTTTCAACGTAGATCCTAAATTAGCCATGAGCTTTAGTTCACGCTACAAACACAAGGAAAATAATATGTAATAATTGATCGCGGTCAATGTTCATTGCAAACACCCTGGACTAATAGGACTACAACTGCCCTATTTCTGGCGCTATTAACGTTATAAATCTTGCCTGCCCATACCTTTTCATAAAGTGCAATTCAGGAGTAATGCTCATGATCCCGCTAAACGAGTTAGCGTACACGAGACTTACTGGTATCTTGGCTGTCTTTCCTTGCGTTTGCGTTGTGCGTGAAGTCGCATTGCGAGGCTTGTTTGATCAATGACAGAAATAGTGGAATGTTCTCAATACATGTATTCCATCACACGGCGACTGCCACAGAATTATGTGGCTTTTTAAACATCTATTTTGCTAATTCTTTACAGCAGAAATATTTCGTGTGTCGATACGTTTACTGAAGTGCTCTATTTGTTTATTGTGCAATTTTTTTCTTAAAACGGGCGACGTCAATTTTCATCTCGACAATACTGGAATGACTTAATTGGTACACGTGTAACATGTCGGATCACACAGAGAAAAACGGTACCTTCGATTTGTCCTTTTAATAGTTTAGCGTAATAGTTTGGATAATTTAGCTGTCCATTGTGTGTGTATTAAACGTCAGTTCGTACAGTGCGGTCGAGACTGGAACCGTATGGCAACAAAGCTACCTGATTTTTTTTTTTTTTTTTTTTTTTTTTTTTTTACCCTCAATATCAAGCTCATTGCTGTACCCCATACACGACATTTACGTTCCAATTATCCAGCTTGTGTCTGGTTTATTTGTGGTATTCTTAAAGGCTAGCAATAATGTATTTTTGTTAGTAAATATGTTTTGTCTATTCATACTTCCTAGCCAAATTTGCTATCGCTTAAATACTCCAGACGCTCCAGTGTGCAAATAATAGTGGCAGAAAATATTTCTCGTGTCCGCCCTGACATCTAGCGGACGTCTCTGGAAAACCAATGTTCCTTTGCAGCAGATTGGTCCTCATCCTTAGCGGTCAGAAAAAGTCGATAATGTGCCCGTTAGATGGCACAGTTGCGACTTTAAACAGACCAACAATAACAGTCCTCATCCTTAGAGTCAGTCTTTAAATGCGACTTTGTAGCACCACAAAGAAACTTGTGTCTTCAAAAGCGTTCTTTTAGACTACGCTAGATGCCGTTGATGCCAGCTTTTTTCGATTTGCAGGCAATCTTACCTCGGAGGCAGACGTGCTGAGCCTGGCGGCTTTAGCCAACGCGTACTGCGTTTGCCATAACGTCCAGGATTTGCTCTACTCGCGAGGATACACCGCTAAAACAAACTACCCAAAACGAGGCAAAGGAAAAGGCAAGAAGGGTAAAAAGAACGCGAAGTAGCTTCGAATTAAAGCAACGAAATCTTTGCTACAATTCTTACCCACCCGGAGAGATTTTTTATTGTAATAAACCACCAGCGTCCTTCGAAGTGTATTCTTACGCATTACATGACGTTTCTTCGATGTTATCAAACAGTGGACTACATGTAATTTCCCCATAGCGAATGACTGACAATGCAATAAATGACTTGCTGTGAAAAATCACTATTATACAGGATGTTGCTCAAGCTTTTGGTGTGTGAATGGCACAGGATCCACTTTACCTGCAGTGACGGTCAACGACAATGCAAGAATGCACGCGTGTAAGCCTTCACTGAACCCCCAAAAGCCTTTTTTTTTGGCTCGTTTCTCAATGACTTAACAAATGATCGGTGATAAGCTACACTTCATGTTCTTATCGTGATAAATGGACCTCGGTTTTATGTGTCGTACAATACCTTAAGTGAGTTCTTCAGGAGACTTATTGCATCGTGGTGAGTCCATGTGTTGGGGGGTCTTTCTCATCTCGCTTTTTGTTTTAGATTGGTTCGTATAGATGCTGTGGCCAATTATACTTGAGCCGTTGACATCTCTCCAATGTTTGCAAAGACCGTTCTTCGATATTTTCTTTTTTGCTTCTCTTTCTTTTTGCTCCTTGGTCTCTTCTTTTACCGACCACCCTGGTATATCCTCACTTAGATATCTAGCACCGGTGTTTTCATTGAAAGGGGGTCTTTTTCTCTGAATCAGTACCAAGTGCCAAGGCGTTTGTAAAGGTGTGTGACATGTTCTTAACCTGGCGCGACATCTCACACTGTATCACCTTTTTATTGCCTGGCTGGTTTCGAAGCTGCTGGGTGCGGATGCTGCAGTTAATTGCTTTCCATCTTGCTCACCTTGACAAGGCCATCCTTTGCGGGTCGCAACTTACGTTCACATTTGCTCTGAGCTCTCTTCGCTCCAAGATGTACACACAGATGCACGGGTGTATCCACAGAGGTATATAAAGAGAGCGTCCCTACGTAAAAGGCTGTGTTGGAAAAATCGATTGAAAAGGACGAGTTAAAAGTGGAATCCAGGACCGGAAGTGGAACTCATGCTTTGATTGGCGGTGAAAATGAGCTCAAAACCGGTACAGACGGGGCATGGACAACTCAATATGGGTTTCATGGACAAAGGCGTCGGTCAAGCTGTTTTCGCCCACCCCTTTCCTCTCTTGGGACTAGCCCGAGGGTTTCAAAAGTGAGCACAAAGTTCCATAAGGAAGAGGCTCAGTGCTCTCTCTGTATTCCTCTGTGGGTATATCTTACATTCCCCCTTCACTACGGTTTACGCGTCTCGCATCTGACCAGAGAGCCATTCTTGCATGTCCAACTCCAATAAATCAACAATTTTCCTATAGATGTGGCTCCCAGTGATTACGAAAATCAAGAAACCATGAAGAGCCCGCCATGTTTTATTGTAGGTTTTTTTTACAGCGTCTTTGCTGGCTAGTCATTTAGTTCTCACATTTAACTATATATTACTTAAAAGGGTCGTACGGAATTGGTCGTATAAGTTCACGCAAACCTGAATGATTGGTAGCAACAAAAAAAAACATAAGGATAATGCTGGCAAAAACAAGCGTGAACATTAAAAGAGCGGGACTTCTACGAGCTCAAGAAGGCGGTAACCGTATTTCTCAAACGCGCGCAGGTGTTCACAGGGCTCATTGAGCTAGTCTTAATGCAAATGCTATTACGTTTTACTATCTAACCATCAGACTAAACATCAAATCTATCTTTGCGATTGAGCTAGGGGAAAAAATCAACCGAGACGGAACCAAGGGTATTTATTGCGTTCCATCTGCAGGAAGGAAAGAAGTATGAAATAAAAATAAAAAAATCTAAATAAGAGCTTTCGGAAATTTAAAAAGAACAATATCAAACCAGTTGCTCAAGGTAATTAATCTGACCACAAGTATGTATTTTTAGCCACAGGTAATGACTCTGAGGGAAAAAAGTGCCGTCTTTCAGGCGAACGAAAATTTACCCAATACAGTTGCTTGAAGGGTGGCAAGATGAACTCGAAATGCGATAAGACTCCTCGAGACTATCTTAGTCGAAATAAACGGGTTAAGCGCAAGCACTTTTGTACTGTGTACCTTTCCCTTTTTGGTTCACTAGAAATGGAAGACAAATGAAACCAAAAATGTTGAAGTGCGAGCTTTTCCGCAAGAGCTTTCCTCAAAACTGTCAGCAGTTGTGTGGTTCTCCAGAATCACAGAGCGGTGCGAAAATGTTTCGCAACTTGACTTGTTTTAAAAATTGTCTTCTTACCTTTTAATAAAGAAAATGGGATTTTTTTCGGACTGGGGCACAAATTACATATAGTTAAGTTATCCTTAAGTCTTCATAGCATAACTAGGTTTCCATGTCTATGCGAAGCATTTCCGGTTCCCCCCCCAATTGAAAAAGAAGCTTCTGGAGCCAAGTCCAGTTTGATTTACTTGAAATCGAGATTTTTCCCCACTTTTCCGCAACTTTTTGGTTTCTATTGTATTTTCTCACAGCCAAAACCTTAGTCCATGCCGCCCTCACGACAAAGCCGCTGCGTCATGCTCTTAAGTCCGTAAATTACGTCTCCAAAAGCTGCTTCTTGATTAGCATACAATGCGGAGAAGGCTTTTGTAACGGGACCAACTTGGTGGTCTTTTACTTGTCTGCTGGCTCAAGCTTCTATACACAAAACAACGAGTAAAAAATAAGCAACACGTTTTACGGTCAACTTATTGTGTTACGTAGACTTTGGCAGAAACAATCGCTCTCTTTCTTGGGACAGTCCCGTGTTGATCGTGCCCTAGGTCACCCAAACCCAGCCGACCTTCTTACGGTCCTCGTACCCTGATTCATGCCGGGAAACAATCGGTGGGGAGCAGCACTAGTCAAGAGGTCATCCTAAGACTTCCTTTCATGTCCCATCTTCTGGTGCGCTATGCTCCCATCCGGGATACCACGAATGCAGGCAGTACATATCAATGTGTACTGTGCCTGTCATATCGTGCTGTGTCGGTTTTCTTAAACGTTATTTAGGCAAGTCGCGATGGAGACTCGAGAGTTCCGGCTTCCTTATCTTGTCTGGCACGCGTGTAAGGCAGACGCAGTTTTTCTTCTAAAGAAACCATTGTTGTCTACTTATCACGCTTTATGTTTTTCTGGAGAAAAGCAGTTAATTCAAAGACACCGATTTGACAGTTAAGTGTCGTGCTGTTATCACGTGCAGCGGGGCGTTTGGCCAGCTTCCTTGCAGAGAGCTGAAATTGGCCCTCAAAAGTTCCACGTGGAGAGCAGGAAAATCAAGTCTTCATCCATTGACGGATCTCAAGCTTAGCTCATCCACCGTATTACAAACTTGGTACACGTGAACTTGAAGTCGCACCCTTGCTTTGCACAAGGAGTCGTTTGGCATCAAACAGCCATTGTTTTTATGGCTTGGATTTAATTCACAAAATTGCCGTGAAAGTCACCTTTAAACTTTCAATTAACCCAAACCTGTATGAAGTTTGATATTAGACTTATTAAACTTACTCCCATAATTAGGTCTTAGCTTACAATAAAGCTGAAAAAGGAAAAAAAAGTTGGAATATATACCGAATTTCCTCATGGTGCTTTGCCAATGGGCGTGGGACTGTGTCGAAGGAAAATTATCAAATAAATAAACCAGAAAATAGAGCGAAATAATCTAACAAAAATTCATTGTGGTGTGCAATCAGGCTGCAAATCTGTGTAGCTCAGTTCATAACCACGTTGGGGTATAAAGTTTTGCCAAAGCAGAAAAGCCACAACAAAGTATAGCTTCGTACAGACCGAACAAAGCGGTTAGCTTGCAAGCTGACTTTGTACTTGGGTTATGGCGCTGGTTATGCTTATAAATCTGCTTTAATAAGAGTGAGCTTTAGCAGTGTTTTCAAGATAACATATCTAGGGCTGAGGATACGTAGTCGTATAAACGAGTTGCCATGTCCGTGTACATTGTCTTGGTTAAAGTCTCGCGCGGGCGGTTTCAAAGCAGGGCCATGGCGTCAGGAAGAGATTTGCGGCCTCATTTGGACAGCGCCAATAGCCCGTCGTAATTGTTGTCCATAAACACCAATGCATTTCCCATGCATATAAAGCTCGTAGGAACCGTTTTTATAAGCGTCGGTCTCAAAAACGACCCTTGATTGACCTTCCTGAACAATAAGGAGACGATGCGGACGCGCCAGTTAAGGCGATTGCGAAAACGGCCCTTAATGATAGACCGCCAGGTGCCAAGTACTTAACGAATTACACCCGCAAACATCGCAACATAGGCCACAAAACCCATGCGTCTTTTTCCGTTTGCCTACTTTCGCATAGACTTTGCTCAACTCTTACGAAACACTAGGTCCTGCTAGGAACATGGAAATTAATGTGCAAACTAGCAGTGTAGAAACAAACCATGAAAATTGGAATGCAGCATTAGAAAACCCAAGTACTGAAAGTAACGTGGAATAAAAAGTTAAAAAAAATGGAAATGTAATATAGAAAAGATGCAAATAAATAACTATGGTGCAACTACTTGTCTAAAGATTACAACTGCAGTATCGAAAAATACTAAATTACGTGCATTTGCACCTATATATGCTTGAATACTTATGCTCCATTAAGAGAATGGGTTTGGACCCTAAGCCTTCCAGGTAAACCCGGTTGTGTGCACTCGTACTATGAGGGGATTACATATCTGGATAAGAAAAAACCTCCGGTTCTCGTTGACTGATTTATGTCACTGCGATTTTTGCAAGGCAAAAATAAATGATCTCCCAATGGCCCAATGATTTGACTGCGTATTTTATGGAGTGCTTGCGAACTAAAAAGAAAGACGAGTGATTGCTGCGCAAGTCTATTGTATCTTTGACTGTCACGACAGTCATGAATTTGCTTTTCGTTGGCAACAAGGAGTATATCTTGACAAGTCAGACGTGTATTATGGAAGACGTGGCAACTCAAGTACAGCAATCAGCTGAAAGTTCCATATTACCTCGCCTGAGCAAGTGGTTTGGGACATTTACATCCGGTTGCTTGCAAGGAATTGAATACGAAGAACATACCAACTCGGCAATAGTTACGTCTTGGGAAATTATCTCATTTTTCCCCCCACACAGACGTGCGGTTGTCATCCATAAAACAATGTAAGTGTTCATAAAAACCAGACGGTTTCTGACATTGTCTTGGTTATTGACAAGGGTAAGCTTTTTGGACTCGGTTAAAAGGTGTTCGTGCAAAAATCCTATAGCTATAGTGTGTCAATATTTAACATGTTGTCTATGACTTCTTTTTCGTTTCTTCCTGGTGAGGTGAACTTTGGTAATGATCGCTCGTAAAACCCTGCCTTGGAGTGGTTTACAAGCAAAAAGGCCAGAGGGTATAAATTGTTGTTGGCGAATTGAAACTGCGGTAAATTTCTATTTGCCCAAGAAGTAATTGAGACAGTGAGAATGATCAAGCTCGCTGAGAACTTGGACGTGCAAGAAGCTCCGCCCGTTCAGTTGCACACTTCACGGCGCTTATAAAAGACTGAGACTTCGGCCCAAGGGCCGACACTTGGTGGCAGGCTCTTTACCTGATAGTTTTCCACACACAATCCATACCTTGACGACAAGCAAGTACATTTGCTAATGAGGCTAGTGTTCACTGCACTCTGACCTGTCGTGTGCTTGTGAAACAACTTTTGGGCTTTTGGTATTCAAACTCTGCAGTATTTCTGATTATTCACAATCAATCGTTGCGACAAAAATTCTCTTTTTGGACGTGGGAGGCCCACGTTGTGTGTGAACTAACGTTGTGTACTCGAGGATATTTGTAGTGAACAGGTAAGAAAAGCTTTTGAAAATTCATTTTTCTTCGTCTTTTTATTTTGGTCTACTTTTACGTACATTGTGCAGCTTTACGTATGTTCTGTACCCAGCTTCTATAAGTTGTAACAACAACCCTGAAATAAAAGTTGGATTTTGACCTGGCCATTGTCATTTGTGCCTGTCGTCAATTTGTCAAACAGCATCGCAGGACGTCAGCCCCAGCGGCTTCTTTGAATGCATTAGAGGTGCTAACGAAGACCTTAGGTACCAACCAGTTTCTTTGCAAAGCGCTAAAGATAAGAGATAGGGCGGGTAAATACAGTAGTAAGCTATGTCCAGGCAGTCCAAAAGCGAACTGGCCATTTTTGCTACGTTTTCAAAGGGATTTCTTGGAAGCAGCAAAGTCGAAAAAAAAAAGAACGGTCTCGCTCTGATGCAGTTGTCTGCTAAATGAGTGGAGCACGGTTATTGTGGATGAGCTACGGCTTCCTGTGTATTAGCCATCTCAGCTGCTTGACCTACAGGTGCCTCTCGCATTTTGATGCTCGTGTCCAGCATAGAGACGCGGTGATAGGGGAGAACGAGCCAGCAGACAGCTTGGCACCGGCTTGTTCGCATTAAAGACTAGGGCACAGCAGACATCACACCTCCTTAATCATCTTGTACCAGGTCCTGTGCCCAGTGCCAACAAGTAAAAGACGAGCCAACGATGTCTGCGGCATTCCCGGAGTTGGTTATTAACCTGGCGCATGGAATAACCCACTTCTTTAATCGGAGGAACTCCCCCCCCCCCATTCGCTATAAAACCAGAGTCGTAAGAATTGACAGCTGAGTATAAAAAGCGAAATAATAGTGCATTGCACCCGTTCGTTTTGCCCTAGTGACGTGATTATTAATGTTTTATCGGTTTAAAAGTCTAAGAATAACGGTGACTAGAGACAATGTGAATCGGTCTTCTGCTGCAGATTGTCTATGGCCTCCACAAAAGCTGCCGGTTACATGCAGAGAAAAGTCCTCTATCAAAGACGCAGATCCGACACATTGATTATTGTAGTTAATTGTAGGTCTGTTGTGCACTGACAGTACAACTTGTTTCCTGATGACAGCAAATGTGCGACAAAAACGCCTCACCTCTTGGCATCATGACGTGCTCACATGTTACCTTTTTTTCAGGATAAAATGATCCGCGAACTCAAGCTTAGGAAGGCTGCTGTAAAACTTGTGAATGGGAATAACAAACTAAATATGAATGAGAATGTGGTCTCTATATGTAAGATGCCTACAACAGCGTGGAATGGTAGACAGCTGAACAGAACATCTGTATGAAGCTTCAACATAATGGGCGCAAAACACGGGGTGTTACTGCACTCTTTCTGATTTTTACCTACTCTTTTTCGTTTTATTCTTTGTATTTTTTCTTTGTTTTGATTGTAATTCGTCCTAGGCTTTCGCCTGTGGATGCTTAGTTGCTCGTAAATCTGATTTCGTGTAAGACTGTAGAGTCTCGGAGAAGTGTAGCATTGTAGAAGTATATTGTGGAAGACTAGAGGCGTTTTTAGGAGTAGAAAAGAAGATCATGGAGATGGGCATGGGGCGTACTGTTCATGTACAAATTTGGTGGTCGATGAGCTCACCTGCCTAAGCAAAATCCCATCCCGAGGCATAGGCGTCGGCAAAGAAACGACGTGTTGAGAGATGATGCTGGTCCCAAAGGCTTCGTCTGCCATTGCAAAGAGGGGGCGCTTCCTTTTTTCTCCCCCTTCAGAGTATGACGGGGGTCTCGCAAATCTTAGCCAGCGCCAGACAGTTCAGACTCGGCACTATCTGTTACGGCGTTTCAACATTTACACATTTGCATTCAAGTTCGCTTCCAGACAGTAAAGCAAAAAGCCTGTGTATTTTCTGTGCAAGAGTGCAATGGCTAGTGACCATTATAACACCTCCCACGCTCCAGTCGCGACGGCAGCACAGAAACTGTCCGACCACCAAGCCGTTTGGTGCGTTAAGCCAGCCAAATAAAAACTCTAGACTTGAAATGGAAACTGCACAAGATGTACAAATTTGGACTTGACGTGGCCGGGGCGTTCCACCTCTACTCTATAAAGTAAAGAGTCAGTCTTCGTGGTGTCAATGTCGAAGCTCCACACGACACTCGGGAACAATACCAAGGTGCTGCATTACTAGCTCCCTTAGCCTTTGATCGTCATCTGTTTCGGCATAAGCCCCCACCATCGGTGGCCATCTTAGCACCGCATTCACCTCGGGCCGGAAGTGCCGCCTTTCTCATTTGGGCAACGATACCGACCCTACAAGCCTTTTTTCTTTTGTCGTTTCTCTTAGTGCTGATGGCTTTTTGGCCGTCTCGCGGGTAGTATTTCATACACAAAAGATAATGGTAACTACTTCCCCAAAGAAAAGGAACGCCCATCCCACGTACACCTACCGTCCGTTTAAAAGGCTAGGGGTAGCTTTGCCGTTAGGCATCAGGTGTGAAGGCTACCTGGCGGCACATGTAACCCGTAGGCTGGTCCCTCTCGCAGTTGATGTGCTGCGAGTGCCAAGCGACGTCTATGCCCTGGATAGTCATAACATTGGTCGCTCGATGAAACGACGCTTCGACTTGTGGCGATTCTCCTTTTTGCGAGCTGGAATTCCCCGCCGAGAAGCAAGTCTGTCAAGGTAGTCGAGGAAGAGGGTGAACAAGCACGGAGAAACTTCAGTTGTTGTGTGTGTACACATTCGGTAGCAGTGATGGTGGTGTGAAAGAGTCCAAGAGTGAAAATAACACGCAAACGAGCAATGTGGATACCAGTTAAGGCGATTTTCAATTCGTAACGTGCATTAGGTCTGTGCCGTCTCCTTTCATCGGTGTTTTTGTTCTAGATCATGGCAAGAGGTGTCCCGCATCGACGACCTGCAGACCTATTCATGCAGAACGTAGACAGTCACTTGGTTCTCCTGCAGCGATGGTTATCTCTGCTCTTGATTGTCCTCATTACCTTCGCTTCCGCCAATCATGTCCATGCCAATCCGGTTACCAGAGACGGCAAAGATCTCCAGCGACTGTCGCGCGCCCATTTTGAATTCTCACTGGATATGTACACGAGACTGGTCGAAACGATATCGCACGATAGTTCGGATCCCGCCGTGGCACCGAACCTCATTTTCTCACCGTACAGTTTGTCGGCAGTCTTGGGAATGATTTTTCTGGGCGCGGGACCGGGTTCCGAGACTTCGTTTCAATTACGGCGAGCGTTACATTTCAATAATTTGAGTTTTTCGGAAGTTCATTCCTCGTTCAAGTCTGTGTTGAGTAACTTGGAGGATCCCTATTACGGTAACACTTTAGCCATGGCAAACGGATTGTTCCAGCAAAAAGGAGTCGCTTTGTCGGACACTTACAAACGAGCCTTGGAAGAGTACTACGAAGCCGAAATCGTGGAAGTGGATTTTAAGAACGAACCAAGTGGTAGCATGGACCTTATGAATGCCTGGGTGAAGCAAAACACGCACGGAAAGATTTCACAGTTATTCACACAGCCTTTGGACCCGAGTTCCAAATTTGTCCTTACCAACGCTCTCGCTATCAAAACAGCGTGGTTGAACAAATTCGATCCCACGATGACATTCGATAAAGGATTGTTTTACACAAGCTCCAAGAAAAGGTTACAACTTTCCATTAGTTTATTTTTCTATTACAAATGTGAGCCAAAGGAGACTTACACTGCATTCAATTTTAACAGGTACGAGATCCCCATGATGGTAGGAAAATTTAAGATTCCACTGGGATACAGTCATGACTTGGAATGTCGGATAGCAGAATTGCCATTTTCTTCGAAGCGAATTTCTTTGTTCATCCTCCTACCCGATGATGTCGACAAAGGACTAGAGAGGCTAGAAGCCAATATGACGTCTGACAACGTGAAAGCCTTGTTTTCAACCTTGAAAGTAAAAGAAATAGAATTTTAACGTACGAATTCTCCTTAAGTAAACGTTCTATGGGGCACGTATACTGAAGGATGAAGTGGTGAACATGCGCTTGCCCAGATTTCGGGTTGAACAAGACGTGCGTTTGGTAGATGCATTAAATGCGCTGGGATTGCACGACATCTTCAATCCAGAATTAGCGGATTTGAGTGGAGTATCAAGCGAGAAATTGCACGTTTCTACTATTGTACACAGGTAAAGTTTAAGTGATTTTTTGGTACAAAATTACAAGTTCATTTCAGGACTTTATTGGAAGTACAAGAAGAAGGGGTAGATGGTTCTGCTGCCACGGCTGCTGGAATAAATAGACTAGGATCCTTTGGCGAGAAATACTTTGAAGTTGACCACCCTTTCGTCTTTTTCGTATGGGATTATCATAGCGGTATTTTACTGTTTCTTGGCCGGGTAACGGAGCCTGAACCTATAATTCACTAGTTCGCGAGGCCGGAAAAGAAAGAAACTAAAACGTGTGAGGTTAAGACTCACAGGAGCCTAATTTAATGTATTTTTCAAGAAGTTGAACGTTTGGTGACAAGTGCTTATGAACATAGTAAAATTTTGAGAAGCAAAAACTAAGGTTTTTGCGATTTTTTTTTTGTTTTTGTTCAACGGATGCGTTGGGGGATGTTTACAGTTGTAAAAGCTTTTTAACGGTCTTAACTATTATTATTTATTATGAGTTTGTTATATGGTGGTATGCGGCCGTGATCTCACCACAAGCGGCTTTGGACAGTGTTCCGGTTTTCCAAGAAATGGTTCTCTACTAAGAAGAGTTCAAGTGAGGGAGAAAGCGGTCTCGAAAACCCTAATCGTGATGTTGATCTAAAGAGTGCTGCGATTCTTCTTCACAAGAGTTGGCTTTAATACTTGTATACGTTGGTCGTCTTGACTGTCGCTTCTAATTACTTTCCATGCCATCATGTCAACGCATTTCCCTGTGCCGAGCTCTGTAGATAAAGGTTAGCCATACAGATGCTTATGACGTTTATGTGGCTTCCGTTCTTTGTTGAAAAAAAGTGAAAAAAAATGTACTCATTTGTTGCAGCAAACAGAGCTAAACCTTTTAAGCTCATGTCGCCATGATATTGGCTAATTAGCTTCTCCGATACAGTGGAGTCTCTCTTATCCGTAGGTGCCGGAAAAGACCTTACACCTGACAACCCAGAAACCGGTTAATACGAAATAATTTGCAGAATACGGAGTAGAATACAGCAGACTCCCTCTTATCCGTCAGGTACGGAAATTAACCCTATAGCGGTTAACTAGAAGGCTGGTATAAGGCATGCACAAATCTCCTAATCGTGGGAAACCATCATACATCATACTGTAAAAACGATTGCAATTAAATGATTTCAAACCCGTGACGATTTCTCAGAATTAAATATGATTTTTTTCGTAAACACGTACAGTGAGAACGTTAGCCGGCTTAACCGCCAATTGATGAGAAGAAGTCTACTGTATTCAAATTTGCTAAGCACGTTTTAATTTCGACAAGAGATCAGTACTTTTTTATTTTTAATACTAAAAGATCTTTTTTTTCTTACTAACAGAAAACTTCTTTCGTGACATAAGCGTGTGCAGTTTAATCCGGCAACTAGTTAAACCACGTACAGATAAAAGGTAATTTTCTATTTATTGTTTAGTTTGAAATGCCCGCGAACACTGTAGGGCGATACACAAATGCCACCTAGTAACAAAGCCTTAAACTGTCCACTGCATTTCCTTTCGCCATGATGTTTTCTGTTTACAGACTTTTCCATGTGTAAAATATCGTTCCTTTACAAGTAGATCAAATACCAAGTACATGAAACTTCTATCAAGTAACTTTACGTTTGTATAATTCCCAGAACTTCACTCTTTATTCTACATTGACCAGTGAAGATTTCTGGACCGATTTTGGTGTGCTTTTGACTTGAAGTTCTTGGAATATTCCGACATGGTTAGCGTTTGCAGGTTCTACAATTATCTTAATTTGGCGTCGAATGCGACGAATTATGCCCGACGCATGAATCGCGTGAGCAATTCCATTTTTGGAGAAGTGGTCCGCCCTACTTCTGCCAAATCGATGAAAGTGGTCGAACTTTTCAGCCAGCAACCTTTGGAACAAAATCCAGAAATAACAGCCTATTACCCCCGACACGTTGAGACCTACCAGCTAATGAGAACTCTACGTGAATTCGGCCTCTACAGGTAATCCTTTACGTTTTTCGTTCGCAAGATACCTTAATATAGCTACTTAAGTGTTCGCCAATAACTCACATTTCGCCCAGTTCGCATCACACCACGATGGAATCTTTTCTCGAACGTTTTAAGAAACGCCCCTTTGGGATAGAGGTCATGTGGGGTCAAACAAGGCCGTAAAGGCACCTTAGAGGTGCCTGATCGTATCCCCCTTTACCCTTCTAACAATGCAAACAGGTCATTGCTACATAGGGCGAGGGGAATGGGGCCACGCACAGTTTGCATTTCGAGCATGTCTGAAGGTGTTTTGTAAAATCACGTAGCCGAGAGATGTTGTCCCAGCATAACGACCATAAAATAACGCCTTGTACAACGGTATTTGTTTACGACCACAGGGCCAAGGATATAAAGCGATTGCAAGGTTACCTTCATTTTCATTGTTTCTGCATAATGCAAATCTTCCTTCACTTGGCGGAAGCTTTCGAACAGTTACATAACCCTGTTATTTTCGACCCTTGCATATTTTAGAATTTCCCATGAACTAAGTAGCTCATTCATTCGTATTTATTTCGAGAACAGGAAAAGAACCTAACAAAAGGAAGATAACATGGATAATCTTGGTTCCAACAGGTTTGAAACCGAACAAGAGAGCAATAAGTGCAATAAGTTGCGTCAGCGTGCAAACAGAGAACCTAACTGGAGGGTATGTATAGGGGCAGAAGTTGTCTGTGTGTACTTGGGTGTCCTATATCTTTGGACGTTGTTGCTGAGGTCAAAACCTTTGCCAATGGTAGGCCTACTTGGGCACGCAGGCATCCCGTTGGATCGACGAATGTACGGTGGATTGCAAACTATATACCGCGTGGCTGTACAAGGCGGTGGTTGACAGTCGTACTAGGGTAGTTCTAAAGGCTGGCCCAGATCAACAATCCTGTCAGAGCGAATTCGAGCGAGCTCTCGACCATAGGGGCTGCACATTTTAGGCAGGTTGCTCGTTAACCATCGAAACGAACAAACTGCTTAGTCTCGTGCCCCTTAAAGTGAAGTTTCTGAACTAACGAAGACTACTTCAACTTTTGAAACCACGCAGAAGAAAGGTAATAACTTAGAATTTTTGACATAGTTTGACGCTGTTTCCCAAGAACCTCAGAATGCATTGTAGGGGAAAACTCTCGCACGTCATTTTGTTTCCGTGTGACTCATTTTGCCATCAGTAGTCGTATTTACACTGTTTCGCGTCAGCTATTTTCCAAGTAATTTTCCTTTGTACAGAATAGTATACGTGTTCGTCAACATCAGTTGTGAAACATCTATCAGTTGTCGCAAGAAGATTCATTTTGTCAAAATCGTTAGACGAGTTTCTGCCGCGTATGTAGTTAATCATCCGTAAAACGTCTGATCTTCGTACATTTGGAAACCATCGTAGGCACAGCCTATTTACGGTCTTTACATTATTTGTTTCCTAAAAAAATATAAATTTTTGATTTTTTCGCCTTGCGCGTTTCTCTTAGAATTTTGCGCCTTATCGGCTGTCTCCACATTTTTACCGCATTTCGGAGATCGTAATTTCGCAACATTTCGAAATGGCAACAATATGTGCATAGAAATAGGCGCAACGCAGTCTCAGAATAATTTTTCAGTACCGCATTATGCAGAGATATGTGGCTTGCGCAATTAGGCTATGAGTTCAACCCGCGTGGTCAATTGTCCAGGGACCGTTAGATAGCTATCTGCGAAAGTACTTGCGAACTTGCTCGATTTGAACCCAGTTGGGGATAAAACTAGTTTATCATTTGATCAGGTGATAAATTGCAGGTCCCTCAGGTTCATGAGACATACATAACCCGAGGGGTAAAATCTGCCAAATCAGCTTTACCTTTCCCGAGAACAAAGCGACGGACCTTTTCGCTTCGGGAGGGTACTGAAAGTTCTGTTGTCGAGATATAGGCCGACGACAACCGTCTTTACAAGTTTCTTGTAAGCAAGTTGAAGGTTGGAAAGTCCGACGACCCTTTGTTATGACCTGGCTCCTTGACACCCTCGGGCATTTATTTTAAGAAACGCTTCGGGGTGCGAAGGGGATAACTGGGCTGGAACAACTGCGTTGGAATCTTGTGGAGATTTTAGATCGTTGGGGAATTTTTGGGTTATTGAACATCGCACGAATTATATTAATTGAGTATGTATTTTTTCAGGGATGAACATCAGGATTTCAAGGAGGAGATGAAAAGATTGCGTGCTCTAAGAGGCAAAGGAAAACCCAAAAAAGGCGAAGGCAAACGTGCTAAGAAGAACTAAACAAGTTCTCCAGTGTGTTTCTAGTGCCCCTTCGAGACGTAGAACTGTAAAACTTATTCTCCTCCAAAGAACATTAAGTGCAAGTGCGCATACATTCTATTGTTTCACCCCTTTCAACAACCCATCTTAAACTTGTAAACATGTCTTCGTTGTTTGTAATTGCTTTTTCACTCGTCGTGTGCTTGGTCGGCGCTCAAGAAGCCCGGGAGTTACCACCACCTTGCAAAAGGTAAATTTCAGTTTGAAAATAAATTTAATTAAAAAAAAACAACTAGTAACGAAAGTAGAATTAATCAAATATTGGCTATAACTACCCGTTTTTTTTATAATTACAGTGAAGTTTACTGTCATGGACCAATGCTACACACAATTCAGATGTCAGGTTTGTTCCACGATTCCAAGACCTTCGTGGACAAGAAATTGCGAGTACCGCCTGCGGAAGCCCTTGCCGGCTTCAACCATTTGATGGACTTGACAAGTGGCAACCCATCAAAAGAAGAGCTTGCAGCTTTCATTGCTGAATATTTCGATCCTGAGGGTTCTGAGTTCGAACCCTTCGAGCCAGTCGACTGGGTCGCCAATCCCAAGTTCTTGACGGCCATTAAAGACCCCAAATTGAGAGACTGGGGTGCTGCGTTGAACGATGCTTGGAAATTCTTGGGGCGCAAAATCAAGGATGATGTCAGAGTCAATCCCGACCTGTACTCCATGATCTACGTCCCCAACCCGGTCATCGTGCCGGGTGGTCGTTTCAGAGAAGTGTACTACTGGGATTCTTACTGGATCATTAAGGGATTGTTGCACTCCGAGATGTACACCACTGTGCGAGGCATGTTAGAGAACTTGCTCTCCTTCATCAATACTCACGGTTTAATCCCTAACGGAGGACGTGTGTATTACGAACATCGAACCCAGCCTCCCATGGTCGTTCCAAGCATCCATGCTTACTACCAAAAAACTGGAGATCTCGAATTCGTGAGGTAAATGGAGCAAAGTCAAAAATATATACATTATTATTATTAAATATGGAGACAAGGGAAAGAAATACGTCTAATACGGTTCTTTTTAATTCGTAGAAACAACATCCATCTCATGGAGAAGGAGCTTCAGTTCTGGATGCAGCACCGCACTGTCCAAGTTGATGGTCACACTTTGGCTCGATACAATGTTGAAGTTGGTGGTCCCCGTCCCGAATCTTACAAGTAATAGTTTCGCTTGAACTCATTTTCTTAACTAATGTTCTGTTCAGTGTTTATTATTTTCGATTTAGTTTCGAAAAGGCCAAAATGTATAAGCGAGTGTACGATTTATTTTCTTTATTTGTGATTTCTTATGTTTTGTAGGGAAGATTTCGAGACTGCGGAACATTTGGCTGAGAACGACCGAGACGAATTCTACGTCAACATTAAGACCGGAGCTGAAACCGGTTGGGATTTCTCGTCTCGCTGGTTTATCACTGATGGGGCTTCTAACGAAGGTACAGTTAAAATATTTACATAAATACAGCAAGCTGTTATATTGTTCTTCATTTCTTTAGGCAATTTGACACACATCCGTGCTCGCGATATTGTTCCTGTGGATTTGAACGCCTTTTTAGCTCTGAACTTCAAGATGATGGCCGAATTTTACGAAAAGCTGGGAGATATTGAAAGATCCAAATTCTTCTCCAAGCAGTACGACACCTGGAAGTCTGCCATCAATGCCGTCTTGTGGAATGACGAAGCTGGTTCCTGGGAAGATTATGACCTCGTCCATAAGGTACGATTTATTTTTCAATAACTGGACCTTGTTTCTAATTGCAGCTTGCACATTAATTGTTACAGACTCGTAGACCTTATTTCTACGCGTCCAACATTATTCCTCTATGGGCTGGCTGCTACGATCCTCTCACGCCTCAGTTCCAGTCTGTAGTGGATAAAATCGTGGGTTACCTTGAGAATTCTCAAGCCCTGAAGTAATAATCACACCTAATTTGTCAGAATTATAATAACGCGTGTTGTATAATCTTAGATTCGCAGGTGGAATACCGACCTCCATGCAACATTCTGGTCAACAGTGGGACTTTCCCAACGGCTGGCCACCACTGCAGCACATGCTGATCTTCGGTCTCCAGAACACCAATAACCCACGAGCCCAAGAAATCGCTTTCCAAATCGCCCAGAAATGGGTACTCAACAACTTTGAAGCTTTCGAACAGAGCTTGCCGAACGCTATGTTCGAAAAGGTACGTTTCACAATTTGAGAGTCGTTTTTGGGTAATAGAGTAATTTTCTGGTTCAGTACGACGTTACCGTTGTTGGGCTGCCCGGAGGCGGTGGTGAATACGACGTTCAGTTGGGCTTTGGTTGGACCAATGGTGTAATCATGGACTTGCTTGAATTCTACGGTGACCGGCTTATTTCCAGCGCAAATTTGGAGCAGACCGAACTCTGGCCTTCTGCAACTCTCTCCCTATCTTTAGGGGCAGGAGCCGCTTTGTTGGCTACATGGCTTGGGTAAGTTATCAACAAAGGATCGTGGAACCATAAGGTGCAAATCGTTGTACGAAGTGCACGGAAGTTGTGTTGTTAGGTGTTTAACTTATTGATCGTTGTTGTGAAAACTGTTTGGTATATATGTATTATTTATATGGAGTACACGCATAGTGAATCGTGTTATTAAAATGTATTATTACTTTCTCCACCAAAGGTTTACCCGGACCCATATGTACCGCCAAATTTTGGACCAGGACTTCAAGGCTGGTTTTCCGTCGTCGTTTACTTTGGATCGCCTACCCCACGACTTCCCTTTCAAGAGTTTACTCGGAAAGGCCGATGAGAGCACCAGGCAAGAGAAACTCATGGCTGAAAAAAGAAGATCCAATTTAGCCTTGGTAAGACTAATTTCACAAGCGGTGCAGGATTGGGTCTTCTTTAAAGGTGAAGTGGAGTAACTTGTATTGACAATGAATTTCCTTTTTTAGTTTCAAAGACTCCGAAAGAGAGCCGTTACTGCCTCACTAAGGCGTCGTTGAGTCTGGTAAGTAAAAATTTTTAGATCTTTAAGTTCGACAAGCGACCTACGTAGTGCATACAGCAGTTCATTGTATGGTGGGAAGGCGGAGGGGATGAATGCTACGAGTGTTTGTAGTCACGTAAGTTCTACCTTCCGCTTTCGACATTTATTATTAGATTACGAACTGTAAATGCGTTTCAGGGCAACCAGTATTAATTTTTGTTCTCCGTTTACAGTGAATGACGAGTTTGCCTTGCCGTAATACTGGTGGTGCTTTATTACGACAAATAACTGGTGTGCAGAGTGAATCCAAAGTATGGTCGGATAAGGGTGTGTGTGTACATAAAGCAGCCATGGCAGTATGCCTTCTGAATCAGAACTTACGTGTGTAAATGTAGAGAAATCGGCGATATATTTGGGCAGGGGGAGGGCAGTATTGTAGATGCGTGTTTGTTGATATCTTCTTTGTCGAGGAAGTGTAATACATTGTAGCAAACGCAAATTTGTTTCCTGAGAATCCGCTTCATGTACGAACTGCTACTTTAAGTCGCTGCCATGTGGGTAATCCACTCCAGATTCCGGCGTAGAAGACAAAAGTCTCGTAATTTCGATCCATATGAACTACGTAAAATCTTTTATGGGTTTTATCTTAAAATTAAAACAAATTTCGTAAACGATATTGGACGTATATATGCGTGAAATTCTAAGAATGAAGCTCAAATCATTCGAAGAAACGAGAAATTTGAGAACATACTTTCGGACCTAATTCCCCTTGCTTGAAGAAACCCACATTTTCTGCTGTGATTTCTACGCATCTACTGATCGGGTACATGAAATTAAGCAAGACTGACGCCCCGTGAAACGAGTTCCTGAACAACGAGCGTTTCGGATACCAAGTGCTTCCACGATTTGAAAAATTCCGACCAGCCGAGTTAATCCTGAAAATCTTATTTAAGCTTGTTTAGAGGTTTTTTATTACCTGAATAATTAAAAAAGAACTGAAGAAGCTATTTTAGAATTTTTAGAATTTTAATCTTTGACCTATGAGAACGCACAAAAAATATTTAACGGATTTCGAGATGAAATTGTGGAACTCCTCTCCCGATGTGATTTTCTTGGAAATCCTCTAATAAATCTGCAGAACCAGCATACATTTTTATATATGTGCAGTAAACATATTAGCTTAAAGTATTCACTCCTCAAATTTTCTAATGTATGCATTTAGTTTCTTTTTTAGATACTCAAGCGTTTGAGAACGAGTTAAAATTATTTTCATACTAACGCAAGCTTAGGGCATCCGTAGAACGAAAGCTTCCCACAATGATCAATGGCAGGGAACGAATTAATATCGTTAGATACGGTGACTGCTTCCGATACTAGTACCATCTTTGGAGCAACCCTAGTAAAACAGCTTTATTTCGTAAGATATAAACGAAAAGTTGTAAGGTGTCCCGACAGTTCACGACCAAGGTTAGTTCTTGACTGGGATTTTAACCTGTGATTACGCTCATTTTCCTCGTGAGTTTTCTCTAAGGTACTGTGGTTGTAAACTAGATGCACGAGTGAATTCACCTGTTGTTTGGTTTCGTCATCCAAAACGCGCTGGGTGCTCCTTCAGAAATAAATCTTCTCGTCCGCTGGCAATTCGTTTACAATTCTCTACAAAGTAAGTAACACTTAAAAAGGATTTAGTTTAGAAATGAAAGATAATTCTAAATCTTACCCTTTCTTCAGTTTTTCTGGATCCTGTTAAGAAAAATACGGCTTGCCTTCAGTATGAAATGTGACGATGTGCTTGCCTGCTCTTTCGGCGAGTGGTATCCCAAATATAAGAAACATACCTTCCGAAGTATAGTTATAGACTTGTCGCATGATTTCCTCGAATACCTTAAAGCGGACGGCTTAGTATTGCCAGAGGGTTCATTCACAAGATTTGTTGTCGAGCGTGAAGATGACATTTCTGAAGACGAAGATACTGTGGACTGGGACCAGGCAGAAAAAGATACACCTTCTGCTCCAGTGGTAATGCCAGCTACATTGTTCAGGCTATCTCTACACTAAGTTAGTTGTTCTGAATTTAATCGAGAATACGGACTTCGTTTCAGGTGCCAGCGTTCATAGAATTAAACGCACAAATAAGTGAAGCTATAGACCGACTTGGCGGTGCAGTTTTTCCTAAATTGAATTGGAGTTCGCCAAAAGTAATTATTTTTTCGTGCTCTTTGCTATTTATTTTAGTCTTATACCACGAATTTCTGTTATTTTTAATAGGACGCTGCGTGGATATCACTAAACACTTCTTTAAAGTGTTCGTCCCCAGCCGACGTATACTTGTTACTGAAAAGTTCGGACTTCGTAATGCACGATTTAACGAAACCATTTGACCATTGCGAAACTGATGATTATCCTCATGTAAATTATGAGTTGGTTCTCAGAAGATGGGTTGATATAAACCCTGGCTGTGAATATCGCTGCTTCGTACAGTATAAGCGATTAGTTGGTATAGATCGTAATTCTTCCAGAACAAATTTAATGTAATAATTTCGTAGGAATCTGCCAGAGAGACACGTCTCAGTATTACCCTCACATCGGAGTAGAAGAGCACGATATCGTGAATGACATTGAAAGCTTTTTTGAGGAAATTTTAGTTGAAACTTTCCCTCTTCAAAATTGTAAAATAATCCTAGTTTATCAACAGAATAAGCATGCTTAAAGATTTTTTGTAATTTTAGACGTTTTCGATGTGGTACGAGAAAGAAAAGATATGGTTCGACTGCTGGATTTCAATCCTATGGGACCTGTTACTGACGCATTGCTCTTTGACTGGGATGAACTGTTAAGTAATCCGCTAATTGAAGACGAAAGTGCTCACAGAGAGCCTGTGTTCCGATTTATACAAAGCAATTCAGGAGTGCAGCCTAATCCGTATCGTCAGTATAGTGTCCCGCGGGATTTTATAGATCTTCAAAGCGGAGAAGATCCTTACAAATTGATTGACCTTATCAATATAGTAAGTTTGGTTAAAATAATTTACTCAAAATAAATAACTTGTTTCGTAGGGAAAACAAGCAGATAGTGAAACTGAAAGTGACGGTGTTACCAGCGAATTGTCCGATTAATAAAAAAAAAATAACTTGTTTCAAACATATTGTAAATTACCAGATTTACTCAGATTTACTCTATAGTAGCCAACATCTTATGCTGGCCAAAAATGTAAAATTTGCGGGCACCTTACAATTTCCTCTCCAAGCCTCTATCGACGGTTTATTACTAGTTTATTGAGCATACTTCTACCGTTATTCTTTGTTCATTGAAGGCAGAAAGGGAACAATTCCTTTAAAAAGCCAATAAATACCTTGAAAACCGATAAAGAACACTTAGAAGAAGAATGTGGAGAAATATCTGGGACACGAAGGAGGAGAATTTATTCAAAAAGCTTATACAGAAATATATAATTCAGAACATTTTCTACTTAAAAACCGAAATAGTAAATGATTTTAAACCGGGAGTTCTTTTTACAATTAGAAGTCACAACGATGCAAATCTACTACGCAACTTTGAATATCCCTCTAAAAAGAGGCGAACGTGCCGCCATCTGAAGACTGTATAGCTAAGCCGTAAACGGTCGCTTGGTTGCGGTCGGTTTGGGTGCTTTGCGGACTCGTTAGACAAACTGCAAAATAAATTAAATTTTTCTAAAATAAATAAATACAATGAGTGTTAGCCCATTAGGTACCGAAGCAGACTTAGAAGGTAAGATAAAGTATAAAATTTCCCTGAACAATGAATACCGTGAAAAGGAGCCAAAAATATATAGCAACCTATTGTTTCTCTGTTTCGTACTCATTCTGAATTATTTTCTTTTCTATTGCTTCACTTTATTTCTTTGCTTTTTCGTTCCGTGTATAGTTTGTTTAGTCAACTACTAGAAATTTTGATTTTCTGTGTACTCAAGGTTCGTTTTCTTTTAGGAGATGATGCTAGTTTGGAGAAAGAGGCCGTGGAAATGGAAGAGATGAAGTCGAGCGACGAAAATTCTACGAATGATGGGGTGGCCCAGAAAGATGCAAAGAAAGTAAGTGTGCAGATTATGATTTTATTTTTTTAAGTTAACCCATTTTGTGTTCAATAAAGCCTCCCGTCAAGACCAAAGCTGCTCTGAAAAAGGAGCCAGAAGATGCTATAGAACTAGAAGACAACGATAGCTTGGATGTAAGCTTGAGTTCAGCTGATCATAACGTTGGGGGCTCCAGTAAAGCCAAGGAAAATACCTCCAAAAACGAAGACACCAAAGATGATCTCATAGTTGAAGATACAATGCACGACTACGACACTCGCAGTGAAGTAAGCTCGACGTCCAGCAAGATGTCAAAGTCCTCAGTAGTTAGCAAAGGAAGTCATAGATCTTCAAAATCATCTATCTCGTCAGGTAAGCCAATGTCTCTCCCTTTCCTTGTGCATCTTATACTTATTATGTTTCCATTTCATTAGACGGAGAAGATGACGCTCGCGGACACAAAAGGAAACGCCCTGTTTCAGATGACAACGAGGGTTTTAAGAAGGCTGGTAGTCCGAAACGGATGAAAAGTGGACGTAAAATCAGTGAATACGGTAATATTTGTTTTAATCCTATCATATTTTGACTATTGTTTGAATTTGATTTTTTTTTCTAGATTATGCTACCAAATTAAACTATTTATTCCGGGATTGCCGTTTTTTCCTCATTAAGAGCCACAACGCGGAAAACGTGGAAATATCGAAGAGTAAAGGAATCTGGTCTACTCCTCATGCTAATGAAAGCAAGCTCAACCAAGCATATCGAGAGCACCGAAACGTTATTCTCATCTTCTCTGTAAAAGAAAGCGGACAATTTTGTGGTATTATTTTTTATTATTATTATTTGCTAGTGGCCAAGGCCTGTTGGTCTCCCCTATTGACAATAATATTTTTTTTTTTTACTGTTACACTTATTTCAGAGCTGGAGCGGAAAATTCAGAGGCTTAAAATTAATACATTAGAAGGAATTTCATTCAAAGCACATATTAATGTAGGAAACCTATTAAGTTAATTAAATTACATCAATTAAACAAAATGTATCAAATCTCCGTTATTTCCAGCATAGTTCATAGTTGTGATACGTTCTACCAGAAGAACTTATATTAACTACATTTTTCATGTTTAGGTTGTGCTCGCATGGCTTCAGAAAGCAGGAAAGACATGAGCCCTGTATCTTGGGTTTTACCGCCTGGTTTGTCTTCTTCAGCTTTGGGTGGTCTTTTCCAACTAGATTGGATATCCAAACATGGGCTACCTTTTCAGAAAACGTTGCATCTTTACAATCCGTGGAATGAAGGGAAACCCGTCAAAATCGGACGAGATGGTCAGGTAACGTGCTTCGTGCTCAATATATTATTTATATTTTCTGTGCATATTAACTTAATACAACTTTCGGAACTTGACGTTTAAGGAAATCGAGACCCGGGTAGCTGAGGAATTGTGCCGTTTGTTCGGAGAGGATGATACCGCGGAATGGAGTAATCTGTTGCGACGTTCCAAGGAGGCTGCTAAGCGACTAGGAGACAAAGCCCGCCCACATCGGTTGGGCCCCATGTTCGGCCCAGTGCCAGGACCTCGTCGGCGTGATTCTTCGAATAGTGGAGGAAACAGTCACGTTCGTGGCCGTGGAGGCTTCCGTTCCATAGGCAGTGGTCCTGCTGGAAGCAGTGGCAGCGGCTATAGCGGTTCCCATGGCGGTGAATCGGGGAGGTACATGTTGTTGTGCTTCATTGCACACGAACTTTTTTGCTCTAAAGAACTCTTAACATGTACCCCTCGGACTTTTCGGTTCTTGTTCGGTGCAGTGTTGTGTTCCGATTAGGCTGGACTTCGGAACATTCAGTTGATGTGGAATGCAGGAAAATTCTTGGTTAGAATTTTCCTGGGCTCCCTGTTTAGTTTCATTTTCACGGGGCTGGACGAGGACTTAGTTTTAAAAAAATCAGTGCATGGGTTAGCAAAATTTAAGTGTTTAACAGTGCCAACGCTAGGGTAAGTAAGGATTTCGTGCAACATTGAGGGTTCGGGAGTGGGGAAAGAGTGACTTGTAGGTCAGCAATGAGCCTTGTTCTGGTGACTGATTTAGCTCGTAAAGACGTGATCATTTATTACCGGCTAAAATGGTTAACATATTTTCTCAGAGGCTCTAGAAGGCGATATGATGACGATTTTCGTTCAAGAGGAATGAAACGCGGACGAGGTATTATCCGTTTTTGTATCTGTTCTTGGAACTTTTTCTCTTGGAGCTCCGTTTTGTTCTGAACTGGAGCTTTTCTCTTGACACAAATCTTTTAGGACACCCATACCGGGACTTTAAGGAAAGTCGTCGAGAAGTTAGAGACCGTTCGCCACCGACACGTTATTCAGGCCCGAGGGAACGCTCCTATCCTCAAGTATATGACAGTTTAATTTTCATAAATCAATATTAATGAACCCTTTGTAGTCATATCCAGATTATTATCCAAGCTACCGAGCCAGTACAGCTTTGGCACCCATTCCATATCCACCTCCGGTACGTAAAATATTTTCTTGATGCGTAAGTTTTTTTACTTATTTATCGATATTTTTTGCGCTTTTTAGCCGCCATTTGAAGGTTTACCTCCTCCACGATATTACGATGGCCTACCCTTGCCCGAGTATCCACCCCCGCCTCTTCCGAGGACGTCGAGGACTGAGAGCAAGCGGGTAAGATCAACAAATTACCAGAGACTAAATATCTAAACATATGACGCAGTACGAGCGATCTGTGGATGAATTCTTGCGTCGCACAGCAGATCGTCATGACAGAAGCAGGGAACGGCGCGTGTACCGAGATCGCCGCTGAATCAATGACGTCATTCTCTGAAGCCAATACGTTTATTTTTTACACTTTCTCGTGAACGTTAAATTGATATGTTCGTGTTTAGTAGACATCTTTTGTTCGAAAATTTTGAAACTGTATTATCACGATCTTTGCAATAGAATGTTTAGTAAAATGGAGCTAGTTTTTGGAATAACTAAGTGTTATGGGCAACTTAATCGTGACTCCTGATAAAAACGCGGCTGCCCTCTGTACTTGCTAGTAAAGTGGGGGTTGAGCTGCGTGAAGCTTAAGTGAGTCTTCTTGTAGCCGACGAGCTTGGTCAATGGAGGACGGCGTGGGTAAACCACTAGGCAGTTCTAACATTTCTGCTTCATAACGCATTATGTTTTCCGCCTCGCCTAAGCCAATTAATGATGCAGTTGATTAAGAGACACTAGAAAGTACTTACATTTTATCCGTGTCAGCTTGTTTCCGTAAGCTAAGTCTAGTTGATACCCTGTCACGAAGGTAAGTGGCAGCAAGGGAAGTAATACTCCAGGTCTCCTTGTTTTTTGGTACCTTTGGGTTTTCAGATTTAAAAAGGCGTGTCGTGCATATTAGTGTTGTTAAACGTGGAAGTTAGTTACCCTGTTATCATACCCGTCGCACAGATGAGGTAGAACGATCCAACCCAGTTAAATAGTTCGCGAGCCCGAGCAATTTGCATGGCTACCATTCGTTCCCTCATTTGGTTTTGCATTTGAATTTGTCTTTCTAACTGTCAGGAATTTAGATAAAGTTTAAATTATAGTATTTTGGGTTATGAAAAAGCCTACGTTCACACGGCCCATTTCAACCATAAATTCCTGGTTCTTGGTTATGTTCTTTTCCACTGAATTAGAAATTACCGAGCCCATCGTCGTAGTAGTTCGTGTAACAATGACAATTCGTCGATGTATCAATAAGAATATTTTTTTAGCTTAATGATTGAAGATTATCTATTGTTTTGTGCCACTTTATTATCTGTGCGTCTAATAATGTATCGAGGTTAGATAACTATTCAGGTGACTGTTTTATCATACATATTTTTAGAAACAAAAACAAACACACACGCCATCTGTGAAAAACTTGTCATGTCACCTGTGACAAGTTGCATAGGCAACATACCATTCGTAGTATTTGTATTTCCAACAATATTTAGTGATTGTTATGGCCGAGCGCTCTAAGTCTCTGACTAGTGAACGCAAGGTCGTGGGTTCGATTCCCCGTGTCTGAGGTTTGGTTTTTCAGAGGAAAATTCTCTTACAATGCCCTGTCCTGCCTCCTACGGTACCTGGTATATCCCAATAATATGGAATTGCCAATAGTACCACGGGAAGCAGGAGAGGGGATAGGAAAGGATGAACGAGACCTCGAAAAGCATGATGCTGGCATCGTGCATTGCACTTTTTCCCATGTTATTCCTTATGGGATTTCCAATTTTTGGGCTCCGGAGACGCCCTCAAGGCATAATTACGTATTCAAGCTCACTTTTCTCCGTTATTTGAAGAGTTAGAGCAATAACTTTTATAACTTCTGAAAGATCTCATCAAGACGAACATTTTGCACACCTTAATTAGCGTATTCTTGACTACCAATTAAATGGGTCCCTTCGATTAATCGTAACACCTGACTTCACTGTTAAGGCTTCCCGTATACGAAAGTCCTTCATTTAGCAGAAGGTTTTGTTACAGCACCAAGTTTTGGCATACTATTTTTTTATTACAAAATTTTAACCTTGTATTACACACTTCGTGAGTTGAATATATTGCCCTGCGCGAAGAAGTTGTTCAATTGAATAACTCCCAGCTAATTTTCTCTACTTACGGCGTCGATAAGTATACCAGTTCACTGTAAAAAACATAACAATGGAGGGGGGTTTCATTAAATAGTTCCTCTGATTCGTAATAACTGTCAAGAAACCCGCTAAACAGGAAAATTAGCTTTAATTAAACGAAATGCTTCCGAAAAAATTGTATAGTAATCTTGTATTCCATCTTCTGTATTTCTAGATCGAATGAAGTGGATCTCAAGCCCCAAATGGCAATTTATTTCAAAAGTAGACCACGAAGAACGATAAATATACCAAGCCAAACGGGCCAACCGTAATGGATCCATAATGGTATAAACAGGAAAATTTCGGCAGGCAGCCGCAAAATATCCGTGCTGAATTCGCTTTTTTAACGCCTGTCGGTCTTGCCAATGCCACGCTTGCCGGAGAACAAGTGTTTGGGAAGTTTAACAGAAATGTGCCTGTCGGCTTCACCAGCCTTACCCATGCGGTTCATCTTTCCTTGGGCCTTGCGTCCAATTACCTTAATCTTGTTTTTCATCTAAAAAAAAAAAAAAAAGAAATAGTATTAAGAGCAAAACTAACGTTTAATATATCAGTACCTCTGCATTCTTGACACCACTCTGGTCACGAGGAGTAACACGCGACGAGCTACGGACACGGCCTTCCTCATCCAAGCGTGCTTTCTTGATGGGCTTTCTTGATCGCGAAACAGAGCGCGACTGAGTGAAATGTGCCTAAAAAATACAATGTTTTGAGCTACTACCCCTTTTCAAACATCAGACAAGCCTACCTTATCTGTACCCGACATATCAACACCCAAGTTCTCCATCTCTTCCCTCAGACGGCTGACTGATCGCTCTCGCTTTCTACCAGCCCTCGGCATGACAGGCTTTCCACCGCTCTTTCCCAAACGAGCTTCAATCGACATGATCTTAGCTTTGTCTCGAATTTGTTTAGCCAGCTGATGAATTTCCTGGGTCTTTTCGTCTTCTTCGTCGCTGGGTTCGTCGTAAACGCCAGCCTCAGCCCGCAGCTCTTCTTCTTTTTCCAATTGTTCAAGTTTCTGCAAATATCACATGTCAAAACGTTACTAAGTGTTTCGGAGAAAGTGAAGTATAAAACAAACTAAGTTTTCTCAACAATTTTAAATATCAAATACTAACAGAGATTCAAAAATTCAATAAAAACAAGTTACTAAAAATTTGCAAATTTTAAAAAGTAGAATCTTACCTCCATGATGTCAGGATCAATGTAGTCAGCAATGTTCTTATTTTCCCAGAATTCAGGAATTTTGTCATACTTGAAGTCATCAGACAGGTCATAATTCTTCTTATAATCCACGATGTAGTCATCACCTTGTTCCAATTCAATATCTCGCTCTGTCTTCCTTTTGGTCTTCTGCTTCTCAGCTTCTGTTGCTTTCTTCTGTAAAACGGCTTCTGGAATAAAGGGAGGACGAGTAACGTTGTCTCTCTTCCTTGGCTCAGCAACGTGAAGACGGTTAAGAACGCCTTCTACTTTCTTGCTACGCATTTTAACCTCAACACGGTGAGACAACAAACGTTCGCATGCCTACAATCGAACAACACTTTGGTGAATTTCGATCATCTAAAGTACTACAATTGTATACCTCAGTCTTGACTTCTACTACACCTTCTTCGGTAATGGTTGACATTTGACATGTGGGGACGTCATCTTTTTCAAAAGCTTTAAGAAGTTCTTGCTTTTCTGCGCTTAATTCTTCGACTCTGACAACATCGATCTTGTTGAAAACGACGAGCAATGGCTACAGAAGGAATATATTAATTTTACCTAAGGAAACAAAACGCAAATTTACTTTGTTGGCAAAAAGGGGCTTAATGCTCTCGAAAAGGTGAATCTGTTCTTCAAGTGTGTGGCCACACTGCTCAGACACATCAACGAAATACAGAATGGCAGCACGAATGTGAGCCAAGGCAGCAATAGCTTGCATTTCAATGGTATTCCTATCTTCTAGCGAGTGATCCAAAATACCGGGCGTATCAACAACTTGCCAACGCAAATATTTGTAGTCAGTGTGACCAACGTATAAAGATTTGGTGGTAAAGGCATACGGTTGGACTTCAACATCAGCACGTGTGATCTGTAGAATGTTTAACGTAAGTACACCTTTAAAACCCGAAATTATACTGAATATACCTTATTGATAAAACTGGATTTGCCGACGTTTGGGAAACCGCAAATCAAGATTGTCCTCATATTAGGATCAATGGATGGTAAACGCGAGAGATGCTGGCGAACTTGTTCCAGATACTGCAAGCTCTGACCTTGACGTTTCATGATCGTAGCCATTCTAAATAATTAAAAAATATATAAATAAAAATGGTGTTTCCAGGATTTTCACAGTTTTTACCTTCCCAGAGCTGCTTTTTTCAGTTGCTTGCATCTGTACAGGGAATCACCATACTTCAACAAGCGCACGTAGTCTTTTGCGACGCTGTACGTAAAGGAAACGATGTTAGAATATTATCAGATAACTTTTTAATTAATCCCTACTTGTCAATTAAATGCATGGCAATGTTCAGCTGACCCAAAGCCAGTTTGTAGTGATCCTTGTCATAGAGAACGTTCATAAGATCGGCATAGAACGGATGAATGTCTTCCAGTTTGGGAAAATCCGTCAGAATTTGGGATAGTTTATCGTGGAAATTCTGTTGGGCGAATTTGACTTTTCTCATATAAAACTGACGGATTCGTGAGATTTTGTAGTGCTTGTGAACAACGGTTGGTGTTTTGCGTTGCGTCTTTGACAAGATGATATCGATGAAGTCCTGCAAAAATAGCAGAATTAGCGTAACGTCCCAGTTTTGTCTTAAACGGATTCAGTACCTTGGAAGAAGGAACCACCGTAATCTTTTTGAAGTTGTATTGCGCCATGTTTAGGTATGATTTTCACACACAAAAAAAGAGTTAAGAGAGTGACCGAACGCAACAAATTTTGCTTTCCGACGCCACAAAACTAAATACCACGTGTGATTGCCACACACGGGTGAAGTGAAAAGGACAAATAGCGAATCAAATCAGTGGTCGAAAAGACCGCACAGCGAACTGCGACTGGCGGACCGAATCGTTAAACATGCATTTCTTATGAAAAGCTACTGCACTACATTTAGGAATTTTAATAAAACAAATTATTGCATACAATGAAGAATAGGCCACATAAAAAATATTATTCGTTGAATAAAATACTGTCGGTCTAATCTGACGTAGAGTTTGCCATGGCAGAATGTTCCTATTTCTCATCCGTTGAGAATTCAACGTCGTAGAACACAAAGTTTGCACGGGCGCAAGTCGCAATGTAAAAATGAAATAACTTCGTTTTATACTTTCTGATTCGAGCTTAGTTAACTATAGTTAGGCTGCGTTTCTACAGTCATCTTAACATGTGTCACGGAGCAAAATATTGCAGGCTATGGTGCTAGTTTCGCTCGCGAATGTGTGCCTTATGCTGTGCTGCAACTATACATTATAACGAGAGAACGTGTTGACAAGAGGAAATAGCACGATAGTCTGTCCTTATTGTCATAAGAGTAAGACGCGTTCGGATGGCAGTAGAAACTCAGCCCTAATTAACCCAAGTTAGATAACTCGTGTTAGTTTAGCACGTATTAGCCTAACTCGTATAAGTTAACTCGAGTTAGTTAACCTGACATTAGTCACTCATGGTGTTACGTAGGATACCATGACCCAGAAGTTCGGATAACGGATCGTGACCCGGATCGAATTTGCCCATCATAGATTCAATAGACGTCATTCGAAGGGTTTCACATTAAACATTAACGTCTATAAAGCTGTTTCCACTGCCACCTCAATACGTGTTGCTGAGCAAACAAGAGCACACTATCGTGCTACTTTCGCTTGTTAACACGGTTTCATAATATTTACAGTAGCAAAGACAGCATAAATAATCAAAAGACGCGTTTGGGAGCGAATCCGTAAGAGCACCGTAATTCGCAATATTTTTCTCCGGTAGTGGTGAAAACGCACAGTAAAACGTTGATTGAAGACGTATCTTTTGGTGTATTTAACGTTTATTTTTTATGTGAAATCCCGGCTGTTTTACGTCTATTTTCAGACGCCCAGACTTCTAATATACGTCCTATTTGTCTGTGCTACTTGGGTTACACGCAAAAGCGTCGACATTGTCTACGACGCCTTGTTGGTGTAAAGAAGCATAATACAACGTCCTATGGGAATGTAGTTCAATTATAATAATTGAAAATATATTACTGTTTAGACACTGACAAGATAGAACTAGGAAAGTGATTACAATTTGCCGCGAAGGATTCACTCCGCGCACAAATTTCACAAAGCGGCAATTCGTTTTTATATTTCTTGGTTTCCGTTCATTAATTCGTTTTCTGCTAAAGCTTGGTCACTGACAGCCGACATGAGCACAGGCATATCCAACGCGGACAACTTCGAAGCAACCTTTCGAAAGTCTTGTAGCGTCTTGGTAAGTCGCTTGAGAAAAGTTTCAACTTCTCCGTCCGACATCCCGATACTTGCCGCTGCTGTTAAATAAGGCACTGGAAAATTATCATGATGGGATCCCCAGCCTGTAACAATAACATTTTAAATGACAAGAACGAAATATTGTACTGCTAAAAATACCGCGAAACGCAATCCCATTAATGCTCTTTTCGTCTTGACACGTCACGACACGAGTGCCAGACACGCACCGTACGAAAAGCATAGAGCCAAGTTCCGTTAAACGTGTTGGGTCGGAAATTAACCCACCAAGTGACATAGCTACCAGTAGCTAATTAATGTCAGATAATAATAATGTTCGATATAGCTACCGATGGATATGCTATTGCCGGGAGTGTGCACCACTCTTTCGCCAAATTGCTGCGCTACAAGTGACAAACCAGTTTTGAGTTTCGCAAATCTGTCCTTTCGTTGTTTTACAAGCTCTTTGTATTTTTTAGATCCCATCGAAACCAGTGTAATGAATAGGTCTAAAGTGGCTGATATGGTAGCCCGCCCTAAAGGATACGAATAAATTAAACGGATAATTCTGTAAACGTTTTTCTCTTTTATACTAACTACCTGGATAACAGCTACTAATTTTACTTATGAAGCTTTTATCGAAACCCGCTATGATACTCCCGCCAACCGGTACCATGAAGTTTTTATCCGTACTCTGAACGTACGCGTCAACACGACCCACCCTTTGAATATACAGTTTTAAACTGAAATACTGTGCCGAGAATATGTAAGAAACTTTTCATTGGATAATTACCTCGACGCTTGCTGGATAATGTGCATGCACTTCGTACTCTGAACGCCATACGCATTATTTATTACATGTGGAACATTGTAGCGCTGACAAAGCTCGGCCACTTTTTCCACATTGTCCGAAGCTCGAGGCGCAAAACAGCTTGTCGTACTTAGCACAGCAGCAATGGTTTCTGCTTCATTGCTCTTCAGTAGAGATTCAAGTGCATCTGTGTCGGTTTGAAGCTCATCTTCTACTAAACGCGGTGGAACTTGCAAAGGTTGAAAACCTGTAAAAAGAAAGATCGAGTTACCTAAAAATCATTGTACAAGATGCTAGCATTTAGTACCTGACGTTGAGATGCATTTAAAACAAGACTTTTGATCAATCCGAAGCCAAACCACATACTTAGCTTGCGGTCTAACCTGTCTTAGCGTTAGCAAAACTAAACTCAAGCTCATCCCCGTTGCCATTGGCGAGACAAAACACGCGGCTGTGGCAGGAATCCCTACAGAAAAATATTTTTTAAAAATTCTAAATTGATTTAACGAAATCATTTTTTACCAAGTGTCCGTAAAGCATCTAAGGCGAGCGCGTTTGTCAACGCGTTTAATAAACTTGATCCTGCAGCTTTAGGTTGCATTTCTACCAAATCTCCAGATCTACCGATTCCATGGCCAAATCTCAGGTGACGTTTACGGACAAGATCTACAAAATGTTTCACAATATTGTAATAGTTTTAGGCCAATTAAAAACACATGAGAGGGGAAGGTACCTGAATAGATTCTTCCCTCTCTTTCACCGACGCCAGCATTTTTAGGAAAATTGTTACTATCCATAAGGGCACAGTCGTTCAAGAACTGTTCGACGGTTGCATCGTTCCACCCTTCTTCGGGCCATTTTCTCTTAAAAAAAAATAAGATGACGGATGTTACCAGAAATTAGTGAGTTTAACACTAAACTTCTTATTTGACATACTTTTTCCAATAGTTGCTTAATTGGAAGAATTCTAGAATTTCTAGACTCCTTCGCTTGTTGCACGTAAGTACTGGGAACAAAGTTCTTTACTAGCACTAAAAGTTCTTCTTCCATCTTCAACACGTCTACTTTCGATGCATCTCCACTTTGTTGTGTTTACCGGCGCGACGCGCACGACAACATTCAAATTCTATTACCCGCCAAACTCAAACATCGGGAACGTCATTCCAAAATGCAACCGATGGTGACGAAAAAATTATTTTAAAAAATGCCTTTTTTTCGTTTTCACTTTCTTTGCATGACAGTGCAGTGCTTTTTTTAAATGAAATAATAAGCTCAGCTCACACCTGCAAAAGTAAAAAGGCATGCATTTCACCGTTTAGTCAAGCATGAGCGAAATACGAGAAAATTGTCCTCTTTAGGAAAACATGTTGAACTTAATGCGGCAAATCCAGCACAAGATTAGCATTACCACCTACGAAACTAAAGAAACGAAGCGTAAGGATTATGACAAATCTGGATAGATCAGAATAGCCCTTTATTCTGCTGACACCTTAGTGCAGTGGTGCCCAAACTTTATTCACCCGAGGGCCGCGCGCGACATGATATAAAATCTCGCGGGCCTGAATGTTCCGGTTTCGCCAGAATCATGCCGACGTCAAAAATAAAATTATGCAGTGATATACATGAGCGGTATAAATGAACGGTCCGTATGAGGCACCTTCGCGGGCCGGATGTGGCCCGCGGGCCGTAGTTTGGGCACAACTGCCTTAGTGGATAAGCATAGTTCGTACTACCTAAAAACCCAGTCACTTTTTCCTTCTCTACAAATATTTTTCCCGTGATTAAGGCAAATTTAATCACGGAAAAATCCCTGTATTAAGTTATTCATTTGTATTACAGTCCACAGGGATGCATCGAATCAGGAGATCATGCTTACTGAAGCAGATAGCAGCCCCGTTCTCACATTTACTACGCAACCGTTCTTTACTATGACCTTGGCGATCTGGTTAATCTAGTATGGCTTCGAGAAATATTTTTATTAATGACAAACTTCTCTTACACCAGTAACAACACTTCTGTGACCAATGAATCGCATCCATTTAGATGCGACTGACACAATAATGCTAAATTTCTGCTATGGATGTTATAGGAGACTTTAATACACGCGCAGGGCCGGGGGAACTGTCTTGCATTCTTCTTGGTCCAAAGTGTTATCAAGGACAGGCCTGTATTCCAGGTCAACCTAAGGAAACACAGATTTTAGGAAACTGAATTGTGTGAGAAAAAAATAATATACTTTGCCGTCCTTCATGTCACACCAGGACAGCGTGTGCTTTCTCCAGTGCTGATCGAAGGAACGAGGTTGTTGGGAATCCACCGGTTTAGAGTAATCATATTCGTCAACGCGATCCTTGAAGTCTTCACGGGCATGGGCTCCACGAGATTCTTTGCGAGCTTCTGCGGAGTAAATGGTCTGAATAGCGTTCAACATGAGGTTCTGGAGTTCCAAGGTTTCAACTAAGTCGCTGTTCCAAACCATTCCACGGTCGGCCAACTAAAGATAAATTAAAATTAGAACATCAGAAATACTGTGATTTTTTTTTTTTTTTTTTTTTTTTTTTTTTTACTTTGAGGTCATCTAAGCCGCTCCACAAGTCGCTAAGTTTCTTGCAACCTTCTTCCAAAACAGGGCCAGTACGGAACACGGCTGCGTGATTTTGCATAATTTTCTGCATCTTCAAGCGGAGCTCTGAGGTACGAGTGGATCCGTTGGCGTGTCGGAGTTGATCAAGATTTGCAACGGAAGCTTCACCAGCGTTCTAGAGTGACATAAGACAAACTCGACTATTAACTTTTTAAAAAATTAATTATAAAGTATATAATATTACAATAATACATAAATAATTACAAAAATCAAAGAAAGATTTTTAAAATGGTAACTAAAATATGTACAGGCTTCAATTCTCCTATTTTTTCTCCAGGCTTATTTTCTTGGGCAATAGTAAGGGCACAGGCACGACCGAAAACGACCAAATCCAGCAAGGAATTCGCACCGAGACGGTTTGCACCATGGACAGATGCGCAAGCTGCTTCGCCACATGCATATAAACCAGGTACGACAACATCAGCACCATCTTTATGTGTGACAACCTGTTGCAATGAAAATAAAAATTGTTGATGGAGCGACGCAAAAATAAAAAAAGAAAGAAAAACAAAACTTACTTGTCCTTTGTAGTTAGTAGGTACACCTCCCATGTTGTAATGCACAGTAGGGAGCACAGGGATAGGTTCTCTTGTGACATCAACACCAGCAAAGATCATAGCGGTTTCAGAAATGCCAGGCAAACGCGCAGCCAACTGCTCGGGTGGCAAGTGGTGCAACTGCAAGTATACGTGATCTTTCTCAGGTCCCACTCCCCTAGAAAAGTTAATTAGTCGAATTCACGAGTAATAAGCCAGTACTACCTTCCTTCACGGATCTCGATGGTCATAGCTCTAGACACAACATCTCGAGAGGCAAGATCCTTCGCAACCGGAGCATAACGTTCCATGAAACGCTCACCTTCGCTATTAAGCAAGTAGCCACCTTCACCGCGACAGCCTTCGGTAATCAAGCAACCGGCACCATAAATACCTAGGGAAAAAATAAAAACAATAATCACAAGAATGATAAGAATACATAACAAAAAGAGCTGAGACTCTCTTACCTGTCGGGTGGAACTGAACAAATTCCAAATCTTGGTTAGGCAAACCAGCCCTGGTTACCATGGCCGTGCCGTCTCCGGTACATGTATGCGCTGACGTGCATGAGAAATAAGCTCTTCCATATCCTCCAGTGGCCAAAACCTACAACATTAGTTTCTAGTTATTACTTGAATTTCCTTTAGCTTTGGATATTTTTTATTATTTTTGAATTTATGTACATTTTATCATTATGGATTGTTTTATTTTATAGACGTTAATGGAATTTCGTTTCCACCGATAAGATTGCATTCATACTTACAGTGTTCTTGGCATGGAAGCGATGAATAGAGCCATCTTCAAGGCACAATGCAATGACACCACGGCACTCGCCATCTTCCATGAGCAAATCCAAGGCAAAATATTCGATGAAGTAGTTGCAGTCATACCGGAGGGATTGTCCATACAAAGTGTGCAGCAACGAGTGGCCTGTGCGATCCGCTACGCAACAACACCTGTTACACAATAACATTATTCTCTGCGCTTTGCGTAGTAACAGGTCAACTCACCTGTGCGCCTGTCCACCTTTGCCGTAATTGTAAGACTGACCACCGAAGGCACGCTGGTAAATTTTGCCGTCTGGGGTTCTGCTGAAGGGCATGCCATAGTTTTCTAACTCAATAACAGCTTTGGGCGCTTCACGAGTCATGTAATGAATAGCATCCTGGTCTCCTAACCAATCAGAGCCTTTAACGGTATCATACCTGGAATTAAACAAAACATAAATTATAGTTTTTCTACTTTATTATTTATCAATGATTATTTTTGACAAGTTTACATGTGCCATTTCCAGTCGTCTTTCTCCATGTTTCCTAGGGCGGCATTAATACCACCTTGTGCAGCTACCGTGTGTGAGCGAGTAGGAAAGAGTTTGGTAATTACGGCTGTGCGAAACCCTTCCTGAACCAATCCAAAAGCGGCTCTTAAACCTGCACCTCCAGCACCCACAACAACGGCATCATAGGTATGGTCTGTGACAGGGTAGTCCTTCGATAGCTAAACAAGAGCAAACGAGTATAGTCCCGTATTATGTAAAGATATTACATAACGGTCACTAAAAAAATACCTTGCCAGTACTGGCCGCCTGTCCGTTAGCACCAATGTGCAATTCATTCGTTTTAAGTACAACCGGACGTGTGATCTTCGATGCCTATAGAAGGACAATCATTACTGACTTATCAAAACAGGACATCATCGTTACGGAGAACTAGAATTTGCCTCGTTACGTAACGCGATGTTTAGAACGCAACACGTTAAATATCACATTAATCCAGTTAAATAATGATTTAACAGACGTTACTTACTAAAGGATTACTCGCTGTTTTCGCGAGCATTCGCGACAGTTGTAATACTGCAGCCATGGCTATTTCTCGACAAACAGCAAAGCAGACTCAAAACTTTCCGTTTTCTAGTACCAGCTGATTCTACAAAAGCCACCAAGCAGGAACAGGACTAGTGTCATCTGGTACAGTCGTGAAGAGATACGGCAAAGAAACTTGGCGCCATTATTACGAAAATTTCAAATTCTTCGTAGGTCCATGTTGATTTTATCTGTAATAAATAACGTGCAAGTATGTGTTTCCTTATTTATAATATTAATAGAGTATTACAACTCTGAAGTAGTTAAGAAACTTTCGAATCATACGAATGTATTTCTAAATGCATGTCCATTTAGTAATACGTTCTATATTCAAGAACATTCTGATCAATGAGTAGAACAGTGTTTACCGAATGTTAAATGTTTCATTTTCGAAATATCGAAAGTCCTTTCAGAAACCACGCTTCAATACTACCAGCTTAAGGAAGCTTATTGTCCATTTTCTTATGTGTGCTGATCGTCTCGTTATTCCTTGACTATGAACTTATACTTGAGTCATCTGCAAGCAGGAAGAAAGGAGTATTATAGTCCGTATTGGCTGAATAGTCTGTGATATTCGGTACTTTGGACAATCCTGGGCTGCATTTGTAGCTTTTTTTGTTGAGCAGCCCGGTTTAAGCGGTCACCCCTGTTGACGTATCGGATTAAAAGCCAATTGACTACACGGTCCGTATCTCATCAATGTAGCAACGGTCAATAAACCTCCGTCGTCTTTCATCCTTTTCGATAACTTGTTCTTCATTCTCTAAGCACCCGCTTCACAGGTCTGTTCACGGGATGTCCACGGAACTTAGGCAAGAGGAAAAGACGGCGACGATGCAATGTAGGACTGAATACACACACATACCGGAGCCCCGAAATCCCTAACTCCGCAAGTTGTTTATTCTCTCCCATTCTTAGGCTTGGGCTGGCCGGGAATAAAAGGCAAAAATCTTCGATTACCATGTTGAGCAGCTTATGCAAAACGGGAATGAAAATGGACTTACAAAGTGTTTTGGGGGTCCGAGGAAGCATTGAGAACAGAGATGCATAGTTCAAATCCAGCATCGGACAATCCTGACTAGGCTGGCAGTTTTGTTTGGCGCTGCATGAACCTGTCATTAAGCAAGTCACGTTGGATGATGGTTAAGCCGTTGTGAATGCCATTGTCCGCCTTCCAATCCTTATGTGAGTCAGTTGAGAATAAAAGGATTTCTTGGCAGGAGAAAGCCTTGCGCGTGGAAATAACATTCAGCATGCAGGTTTGAGACAGCATCCGAGCACGGCTTTTCCTCCCGTTCGATGCTAGCCAGGGCGACTTGGGCCTTCCCTTTCCCGTACCACCATAAAGGAATAAGAAAACGCAGAAAAAAGTGGATTAGCTTAAGCTTTCCTAGCGTTGCAACATCGCCTGTCCATTATGGCGATAGAGTCGCAGCAGACAACGTCGTGGAAGCCGGCTTAACTTAAGCCTGAGCTGCTTATCTGTATGCGAAGGAGCAGGCGCTTTTCACCCAAAACGTGTTTCAAAGAAAGGCAGCCAGCTCTTCCTTGCATAACTAGATAGGGATGTATAATAAAAAATTTATAAAAAAAACAACAGTGAAAGAAACGAAAAAGATTACAAAATCCCTACTCACACTCCGGCATCTTTATCAAGGATTTTCCAAGATACCTACACCTTTTAGTAGGTAAATACATCTCGAGCGGGTCTGAATCACTTAATCGGCGGTCAGTTTGAGGGACACTTTTTCGAATTTCCTGCTAGAGGAGAACCAAACCTAGTGTATTCCCAACTCTCGCTAGGCTTAAATGGATCTGTCAACGCATAAATATGATTCTCAGCTATAATACAATTATTCAGGGATTTGCTGTACAAGCCTATTTTTTATTTCCTTTACTGACACTCGTATCTCCGTTTCGTTGTCGGACGGTTTGCCCGGATAGATCAAGGATTTGACGTCATGCTGAAGGTGGAGTGAAGACTTTTTCTTGCTCCCGCCTTGCGCTCAACTCAGAGCCGACAGCGACAGCCTTCGCTAATGCCAGCATTTTGGGACCTGCGTTGCTTTGCCTCTGCTCTCGTACGCACCGGGGTACAAGTACTATGTTCCACATTGCCGTGGCCTTAGTAGATTTGCAGCCATGGAGAGTGCGACACCTGGGGCAGGCATTGCGACCGTGACAGAACGTGAAAAAGAGCGTGACCAAACAAGTTCAGTTGTTGTGGAATCTCTTCCCACCATGGTAAGTCACTTCCTTTTTGCGCCAATCCCTGCACGTTTTTACGATTATCCGGCACACATGCCTACGACCGTATTTTTTTGCGTTGACTCCACGTGCTGCATTCCAACTCTTGTGTACATAGTTTGCCTGCGTTCTTTATGTTTGTTTGGTAACCGAATATGCCACATTGTAACAGTTTACCGCTTCGCCCTTAGACGTCTCCAATACCCGTGCGAACTCAAGACGTGATGATTAGCAAAGAGTTGTTAAACCCAAGTGGCAAGCTGGTGTTGTACTCTTCCGGTCATCCGCCGCAAGACGGTAAGTCTTGATGCGAAACGTGTTTCTCTTGAAATCGTGTGCTACAACTCATACTCCCTGAAATTCCGACGTGCTTTTGCCATTCCGTATTCCTATATTCGCTTCAATACTTCACATCCCAAGGCAAACGCACCAAGTCTCGTTGTTTCCCAACCAGCACGAGGCTATTATCGCCTCATATTACGTGACAAACTCTCGGAGCAACAACGTCAATTTTAGTTGCTTAATGCTTTTCTCTGAACCCAGTCACTTTTCGGGTCCCGAGTCCGGGGGGATAAAGAAAAAGAAAGGTATTCTGGTCAATCCATACAGCCCTGCGTTTCTCGTCGGGATCTTGCTAAGCCCCGAAAGCTTTTAAGCCCGAAAGCTGTAAGCTTCCTAAGCGCTAAGCCATAATCCCCGCCTCCTGCTTCGTCGTTGCTAAAGAAAAGGATGAAGGACTAAGCGCCTAAGGTTGGCCGGGTAGCTAACACAAATTTCTCCCTCTTTTCTCAACACAGCTCAAGCAAAATAGAACGAGGGAGTTCCGACACAATCGACCATCGAAAATGGGCAAAGTAAAAGAGAAAATGGGCGAACCAAGCGGAGAAGTACCGGGGCGATAGGGAAGGAACTCTATGGAAATCCAGGGGCTCATGTTCCCGGCGAGTTCCCATAGCTGCACAGTTTAATCTCCCCTGCCTGTCCCAACTGGAACCTTTTGCAAGCCCCCCCCCCCCCTTCAAAATCCGGTTGAGGAGTTTTAAGCAGATTAAGTGCTCGATGACTGATGAAACAGCGTAAGATGGATTAGGGGGAACGGGGTATAAGGGTAAGGGGTGCAACGGGTTTGGAAAATGGAACATCACAAATGGAGGCAACTCGGCGACGTGGATTCAGTGCTGATGAGAAAGGAGAAAAAGGCTTTATCCTACCCAAAGCCTAAAGCTCTAAGCAAAGCCGATCCCTTGGAAAGGCCGGACGTGATCGACGAAAGGATAACGGAAGCACCACCACTCATATCCACGCTTCAACTCATACGTCCCAAAGAAAACTAAAGAGAGCTTGATAATCTCTTGCTCCAGCGCAGGCAGCGTCCCATTTATCTACACAAGACAAAAATAAGAAAGAACGCGTGCAGCACGTGGTTAGCTTCCAACGTCAAAATTCATTTTAAGCTTGATTATTCAAGCATCATCTTCCGTGAACTGTCGAATACCTCACATTTTTTCACTACCTTGATAATAAAAAAAATTGATTGTCAAAGTACTTTCTGTCTAATCCTAAGTCTTTCTTTCTAAGGTTTATTTTAACTCAAACTGTGATTTGGCCTAGCATGGACACAAACCGACCTATAGTTTACCGTGTACCTTACCCTTGTCCGCAAACCTTTAATTAACCTTACCCGACCTAGATTTCTTAGACTTTTAATGTATCTAGATCTCTGTTTTTGATTCACCAAAGAACACTGCGACGAAAACCTTTAGAGAAGTTGGGTTCTATTTCATTATCAAGTCATTTTTCGGGTATTTACGATTATTGGGTGGAATATCTGGCTTGTGTCGCGTTCGTACGAGAGTATTTATAAAAATCTTTACAAATTCCAAAACTTGTTATCAAGCCCTTAGAAATCTTAGTCTCTTCCCGGTTTTCCAGCCTTCCGTCCATATACTTCAAATCTCTAAGCAATAAGCACACACGAAGTCACTGAGCTCGTACTTTGCAAATCCGCAGTGAAGCGCTTATCCTACGTTTCTCAGCATTCATAGGTTGGCGCTTGCTCACTGTTTTTTCTTTTTTTTTATCTGACTGTGTTCAGAGACGCTTTTCACGCTAATACCTCTAAGACTCCACATCTTAAAGATCCCAAAGCTTCTATGCGTTCTGCGAAGTCACGTCGCTTCCATAAATGTAGTGCTGTGTTGTCAATGGTAAATCCGAAAACGTCTTCCACTTCTCAAAGGCGAGTATGCGAAAGCATATGTTGCCTCTACAGGACTGGGTTTCTTACTTAATCTATACTGCCACTGATTTGGGACCTTCTGCCGCTAAAATAGTGTAACAATAAATCGGGAGCTTTATTTCATCGAGGCAGATAAAAGGTTATCTAACGGGATTCCGTCATTTCATGAATGCGAGCGTTTTCACTGGCAGCGTCACTACCTGTAAGAGTTTTCACCCAAGACCGGTTTAGTTAACTTAAATCTCACAGGCTAAACGACTACGAATTACATTCCAACCAGGGAAGATGTAAAAAATCTCAAGAAACTCGTTAAATCCTCGCCTTTCACATCTCAAGCTTGAACTGAACGAAAAAATTCAGTAATTTTTTTAGAATTCAATATTATTCTAGTATTTTAAGGTATTTGCTACGTGATTCGGAAGAATGGAAAAAAGTCGAGCTAATCTCTCTTTTTCCACTTTTGATATCATTTTCTCCCTTTTTTATTTCAGTGGGCTTTCCCCCATGCCTGATTAAAAAGTCTTGATGGTTGGTTTGATAGCTCCTTGATTAAAGCACAATGAAGCAAACCCTATGCGATGGCCGGGACCAGCATTACTTCGACACTTATCCGTTCGTTCTCCCCCGACTCCGAGCTCCTTTTTCTATGCTCGATACGGATAAAGAGTGGGTTTACTAGACGCAGTGTAGCTAGATTAACTCCCAGGAGTTTCGCTTCACAAACACATTTGGCTGATAACCTAATCATAGTACCCATTAGAGCCTATCTGTTCTAACCATCATTAGTATGGTCCATTATACGCAGTGACTTGACTCTATGGAATTTCAATTGCGGGTTTCCATTTTCCCCCAGTTTTTTTTATTAAATTTACTCTCCCAACGTGACTTATGCTCATTTACCTTGTTAGAATTCGTAAAATGCTGCTATCCGTTTATTACAAAAACAGTATACCAAACCCAAAAGCCTTCCTAGTATTGTTTGTAAAAGATGCAATTCTTCAAGAATTAAGGGCCATATCGTAGGTCACTACAATTCGCCCAACTCTCCAGTTATGTACTGAACTCTTGTAAGCATAAAAAAATAGGCCAGCAAAGAGCAAATGCTCACGCTTGTTGTAAATAATAATAAATAATAATAATAAAAATTAAAAGAATTAGTATGCCATATAGTTTAAAGCTTCATACTAATTAATGTATGTCGTATTTAATCTCGAATACTGCAAAATCTTGTTACAACAAACCCTTCTATAACGAGCTGTGGACTATACGCATTGTAAAGTCCCGAGTTGTAAAAACGTATAGAAAACGCGTTAGAAAATTTCCCATACAGTGAACAAAAAGCTCAAATTTCGAGGTTCGTTATAAAGAGGTTTGACTGTAACACACGTTGGACTATACAGGGTCACAAGTATTCTGTCATGTTTTCGTGCGTTTGATTCTGCCTTAAAAAAAGAAACGAAACAAATAAAATAAAAATTAGTCCTATTACGTTAAGGTAAGCTGTAATCCCGTGAGACGTATCTGCATATATGTGCATTTTGTCCTGTTACTTAAGGCTTACGCTTTGTTTCTTCGTCGTATCCCTTCTCGGTAGTTTAGTTTATACGACTTATTGCAAACTAAACTTGGTCAACAGTAAAGAGGTTTTCCGTTCTACGCCTGCTGTCTTTTTGTCTCCCCTTCCTTCCTTTTTTTTAAGTCCTGTGCCTGGGACGTTGTATGCTGGTCATTCGGACTTTCAGTATATATCACCTTCTTGCTATGGTGGTGGTATACTTATATGGTGGCATCTCACACAACCCCCCGTAGTCCTTGGGGGTCCGTAAGTTGAAGCAGACTCGAAGGACTCGTCTAAACGTTACATCTAACTCCACGTGCTTAGTAATACGGCTGTGTGTGATCCATGCAATTTGCCGCTATCACGAGACAACGCTGAGACAGGGGCTTTCTGCAGCCTTGCCTCAATCAAAGCCACACTTTATGGGGATACCCGCTCCAATCCCTTTACAGGGACCCAAGTGCTCCTTAACCCTAAACCTACTTCCGTCCGACCGGCGTAAATTCCCGTTTCAAATGGACACGGCGAAACAAACCGAAGGCATTCAAGATGCAAACCATGAAAAAAAAATATGTTCTGGATTTCGGGCCAAAAAGAACGACATTCCCTACACCCCATCGGTTGGGTACAGTACCCTGAAGTGAGCTAATGAAACAGTGCGAAAATAAGAACACTTTTTTTTGTTTCCCGAAGGTTACTACAAGGACCCCATTAAAGGGAAAATATATGGCCCGAAAGCTTCATGGCTTAAGCAAACTTACAAAGGCCGTAAATCATACGAAGACTACCTTAGCTTTAGCGTTGATAATGCCACGCGGGCTCCTGGATTATAAACTTTGACTCGCCGGGACAGAGCAATCTGGATCACATCGCTGGGTGTTGGTGTCACGCTCGAAACTAAACTGCCGAACACGAGGCAGTTTTTGGGGTTGTTCCAAATAAAGCTGGCTTGTAACCCCTATCTTAGCGATTAAAAGCTTAAGACCGACTCGAACATGAACCACAAGCTTATTACTGTCTTAAGAGGAGAGCTAACGAGGAGTTTAATCAAGAGTTTTTTTTCACCCCACTTTTTTACCGTCCCTGTCCTCGTTTCGGGACCTTTTCTTGTGCTTCTGGCCCCCGGGACTCTTTTCGTTCTGCGTTGCTTTGTGCAGAAAAATCTGTAATCTTTTCCCGAAAGGACAAGCTTAACCTAGAAATCTAAATAACAGTCCATCTTTGCTATAGATGTTGGCAATGCCATAATAGAAATAACTTAAGGGCGTACGGCGGTGCCTGCCAGCTATCGTAAATAGCGCTGGCTTCTTAATGTCCGTTATTAAGTCTGGTTCAAGCAGTGCAGCTGGAGGGCTAACCGGCTCGGATAAGCTGGATTCTTTAGTACCCCCTGGATTATGGGTCTCTTGGCAAGAGGAATAATAAAAACGGGCAACCAGAAAAAGAAAATCCTTTCAAGCCAAAGTTTCGGAGCGACATAAGAAAAAAAAAGCTCTTAGCTTGACCGTTATTAAAAGACAGCCCCCTTAAAAATCGCGCTGCGATAGCATGACTCTGCGTTTTCCAGTCTCATTTCATTCGACTATTAAACTTCTTGCCTTGGGATTATTAAACGTCTGATAATAAAAGAGCAAGTTTTACATTCTGTACTGATAATCCCCAACCGAAACAGTTCCGGTAGGGATTATTTTCGATCACTCTTGGATACCTTGCTTGCTACTCTATTAACCCGTTAACTCTCTCACGGCCATTGACTTATATCTAAAGCTTTTGAATGTCGTAGGGATCCTGTTGCTTTTTTTTTTTTTTTTTTTTTTTTTTTTTTNTTTTTTTTTTTTTTTTTTTTTTTTTTTTGCTTGTGGAGTTATCACTTGTTCAAATAGACTAGCTCGAGATTTGGAATGGTTCCTCAGCCAGCTGTATCTTTATGTTTACAGTCCGAACAAAGTAACTGAACGAAACAATTCGTCGACGCGAAATTCGAATGGCGTAACTTCGCTTTATTCGGGGTAAACCATGGATGTGCTTAGTTGTGTATTGAAGGTTTTCAGCTTAAGACTTTCCATTTGCGCACCCTCGAACGCTAATAAAAGCTCCACGGTGGGGATTACAGGATTGTCAACCTCAATCCTATCGGGTTTGAGTCCAAAGATTCCGTTTTCGCCATTCTTTTCTTTTGACGGATCATGTGACGGGTCTATTCACATTCCTGTCCTCTAGTTTTTTCTCCCTCAATACGATTACGCATGCATCAAGGCTGCCTAAGTCTAAGAATGCTTTGAATCCAGGATTCGTGCCTTCCTAAGCCTTTTGATTAAAGGGAAGAGAAAAGTGCAAGACGAAGATTATAGGGTGCTTTTGAACAATATATTTCTATCAGGACTCAGCTTTGTGTTGTTACGTTCCAATGTTGGATCGAATGGTTTGGAATCTGCGATGAGATTACCGAGACCAATTGACTTTTAGTGGCAAGAAACCAGGTCGCGTAACACGTAATTTATGGGTGATATTTTGCTAGGTAAATCCGTCCCGGTTCGCTGCGTCGTTTTCAGCACGTCTTTACAAGACTCTTTCACAACGGATCTGCATCTCCTTAAGCACGCTGTGATAGAAGCTGATAGCTATGCCATTCTTCCTTCTCAAACTCCGTTCGCGCAACTCATTCCTGCAGCTTTGGGCAAATTAGGTTATTCGCTCCACTATTACACTCACGTCAACGGTAAGTTGGTCTTCTATTTTTTCTTTTTGATTTATTTACTATTATTTGGTGTTTGGATTTCGGATGATTTAGATAATGAGCGTATACATCTTTTAGGATGGATTGTGCTGAAAAACTGGCAGCCCTTACGACTAGATCAGATCTCTAACCGAAATTCAGACACAGTGGGTGATATCCTAGGTGAACTATCCACAGTAGCTACACTTCGAATATCATTAGCCAGGTTCGCACACGCACAACTAAAAAAAACACTCACTTCTTTCTTATAAATCTTGCATAAAAGCAAGAGACTTTTATGGCGTACTTGGAGTGTGTTACTAAAGCCCATCTCCACACTTTCATACAGGAATGAAAGTCAAACTACCAGGGAGATGAAGGACAAACTTTTGAAATTGCTGCTAGTACAATCTCGGGCAAGTTTAGTATCATCCGGCTGCCCATTAGATGAGGTAAAAATATCCCCAAACGGCAGTCGGTTACGGCCGGTCAAATTTCAGAGAAATCTAAAGTGCACCTTTGTTCTTACTTTCTCGGCACCAAAGGGAACGTTGAATTTGATGCTCCGGGGCGATCCTTTTCTAGTATCAGACGATGCCAAGCGCAAGTTTGACGGATGGTACAAGCAGATTCACGGCAACTTTATGCGTCTATCACCTGCATGGGAAAACCTAGGAACGACTGTCCCCCCTAGTTCCAGTCTAGTTACAGAAACTAATCAGACGGACGGACCCAAATCACCCCGTAATCTCGACTCAGCACAGACCATCATCCAGGTAAAATTTGATCGCCAATACACTTATTCTCTTTGCATTTTCGCAGCGCTTCGAATTAAGCCCGCTGTATACCATCCCTTGTGATTAAATGGGAAAATTTCCGTAGCAGTTTTTGCTTTTACCGTTTGGTTTTCTAAAAAAAATTTGCGACAGTAAAGTTTTAACTGATAACATCTCTGAAACGACAAAGAATTATTTTTGAAAAATGCCCAAATAATTTGTAAGCCTTCAGCGAATTTTTAACTTTTGAATTTCGAAAATATCCCTTAGGTAGTTGCTGAGTAGTAATTGACGTATTTTAATATCCTTTTTTTAAAAAAATATGCAATTGTCGTAAAAATACAATTTTCCATGTACTATTCAGTCAATGTAAACAAGAGAAAGGAGTAAATACTGGCTTTAAAAGAGCTACATTTATAAATTCATAATATTTTTTTTTCTCTCCGCATTATTAACAGCCCGTAGGCCAGTCTTTCTCAACGTGTGGCCGAACTCGAATGCGAACGAGCTTTGATCCAGAAATGGAACTCCCACGTTTGCAGCGATGGTTTGCGGAAAATCCTCACCCGTCACGACTCCAGGTAAGCCTTAAAATTTCGATCATGTACGAAATTCAAGTTGATATTTTTATTCGCCAAATAAGCAACATATAACAAACACAAATAAACAAAAAATAACAAATGAAAGAAAATCCCATCATCGTGTGAAAGTTAATGTCAAGGAACTACATTTCTGCCAAAGTTTCAATTCATTAACTTCCTAGCTTTAAGCGTAGCAAAAATAAGAAACGCACACAGTAATAAGCGAAACCCTACGTCAGTTTTCAGAAAAATAAATAATTACAATTCCGGCCACACACTTGCATGTGAATGCATCGCATAGCGCACTACCGTACTTCATAGATAAACGTCAAGATGAACATTCGTATTACCTCGCTTTCCAGACTAATTCTACCTTGGCTGTGCCGAGCTTTCTCCGGGACTGCCCCTTTAGCATATACAACAATACTTCTTGGCCTGCTCTAAATACTAGGCTTCCTATTAGAGTTCGAGATGCTCCAAGTAATATGAAACAAGTGTCGAAAGCCCCTATCGCTGTTAAATGTCGTGGGGGTTGAGCCCACATAAAGTTGTCCTCATCTGAAGTTGTCCATCTCTTTGGCCTCTCTCATGGCTTGGAAAGGGGAGGAAAGTACACGGGGGCAAGCCACAGCAAGCTTAAAAGGCGGCCCAAGACCGCACACATACAAGACTAGCATATCGCATCTTTCGACATCCCATCGGGAGCATAATTGTAATAAGGCCCAAAACAACGTATGCCACGTCCTTTGTTCGGCAAAAGGAAAGGGACAGAGGCGGGTGGCGGACTTGTTCGTAAAACTCGGCCAAAACCCCTCGCTTGTTTGCCATTCTCCAACTCTTGTTGTCGAGTTTAGACCTTTAGGATCGCCGAGGACTTGGATACAGGGATACTCCCCAACACATCCCAGCCCCCAAAATTCAAATGGCAAAAACGAAACCTCCCAAGTTGCCTAAACTCCTCCAGGAATCGCGCATAAATATAAAGTTGAAGGAGGGGAGCCCACAATTGTCTAGCCCCCCCATCCCTCCTTTGGGTTCGCTCCCGGACGTCGTCATCGTCGCCATAGCCGTCTTTGAAAGGCGGCGTCGGATTTGGGAACTTAGCCTGCGTTCTTGGGCAGCGAGCAGACTAACAAGTTAGTTTCCAGCGACTTATCCTATTGCATAGGTTTCTTCCACCTCACTGTGCTACCACCACCCTATCCTTTGCCAGAAATTACATCCCCCACAAGAACAGATAAGGGATCCTTTCTAAACTCCTTCCGGGGCTTGGGCTGTGTGCATAGGAAGATGGCATGCACTCGTAAATAGGATTACCTTTAAAACACCTTAGCAGCTAAGACGTTAAAGTAGCAAAAGGCCGCATATGAGGAATCAGCTTAGAGATGTCTAGAGCTTGACGGTGCATTACAACCCAATAGTAAAGGTGACTAACCCCCCCCCCCCTCACTTCCAAGTGCTCTTAATGAGCTATTGCACACTACCTGACTTACCATTTCGAAAGAGGTACTAATACGTAAAGATAAGAAATTAAAGAACTGGAAATAATTCAACGAAATACCATAAATGAAAACAAAGCCATCAGTAGCGTTTTGAACTATACAAGATATTATGCAACAAAATAAAATAAAAGCTTTTTTTAAAAAAAAAGAAAGTAAAAACGAATAGATTAATAACAGCAACGAGCTGTAATCACCCCGGCATCCATTATAAATTAGATAAATGTAAAAAAAAAAGCCAAATCACGCCCGAAAAAATCAGGTGTTGTGCGATACTTAAGAGGAGGAAAGGATAGTTTTCTGAATTTAGTTTTCATTAGTGGGTAGATAAAAATACAACACAAAAACTCGTTCACTAGAGACAGTAGCGTCTCGCTATTAAACGTGAGACATTGAGCTGCAAGGAACCGAAAAGTAAGGACAAACGACCAAGAAAACAGAAGTCTCTTCCACGTGTACAAGCTGTCAGGGGGAGGGGCTAGTTTGGGACTACAAAGCTGGGACAAAATTTCCGTGTGGTTTGCCGTAAGGAAACAGAGAGACTTACGGTTAAAGACAAACATAAGGTAGACTTGAAAGATATTTATGAAAACTTACAGGTATAATGCAAATAAGGAATAGAATCGTTGTAGGACTTCATGAGTGAGAAAATCCGTTCCTCTTCATTTTCTCATTTGCGCAACTCATTTGTTCAAACCTTAACATCATTTTAGACTTTATTTTAAAGAACAAGAAAGTTAGTACGAATCCTCATGGCTGAGCTTTTAGTACATTTTTCTATGTTTTAAGCATTGCATAAAAACTATTTTTTATTACTAACTTATTACTTAAAAACTGTTTTCGATTACTTGAAGGAAACACGACAATGAAGAAAAAATGAAACTATTTCTTCTAAAAAGAGTCGCAATTTTCGTTTCATCTATTTTTTTTCCGCGTAACTTGCACTATTTTCCTATAATGTTTTTACCGATATATAATTTGTTGTATTTTCTGAACCTCTATTTTTTCCGTGAGAAGTTAGTTCCATTTAGTAAGCTATGATTTCTACGAAACACTACATCCGAACTATCCCATTACATCAGACGCGCTTTCTATACATTTACTGGATTTTAAAATAATCAACTATAACCTTAAGTTTGTTATACGTTATAACGTCATAGGAGGTACGTTATAACAAGATTTTAGTGTACTAAGTCGAATTATTTATTTAACCAATATTCGCATAAGTTCGCTGTATTATTCTTTTACTTTTCTTTTTCCCTCACTCCGCCCTTGTTTTTTTTACAGATCCAGCAGTACGTGAAGGAACTGAATACACTAGAATCTCGGCGAGGGCGCAAACCACTCGATGTGGCTAATATCGTTTACTGGTTCAAAAACGCCCGGGCTGCATTTAAACGAGCGGAAATGCGCACGGGCCCCGCGGGTTTAGAAGCTTGGAAAAGTCCTCTACACGACAGTTTAGACTACAGCCACAGCAACTTCGACGACAACAACGACACCCTAAAAGACCGGAGCACCTCAATGGATCCGGTCGACGGCGATTCTTCCTCGTCCCGGTCCGACAGCCCGCGTTCTGATCGCGGGCACGACCACGACATCGTGGTACGCAACGGCGAGCGTCATATGGCCGCAGCCACGGACCCCGACGGCATTGAAATCCATCAAGTCAAGTGCGAGCTCAAAGAAGACTGTATCGATGGCTCGGAAGCGCCCGAACGAGGAACTCCATTGGACAACAACTTGACGGAAAGTTTGGAAGATAAACACTACGCGAGCTTGAACGGTGAAGCGCATTATAGTCACAGTGACAGCGATATGGACTATTCCGATGACGAAGATAAGCGACCTGACTCACGAGCTTCCAACTGTGCTGAAAATCTGAGTATCGTTAAAAGGGAACCGAGTTCTGGTGGCAGTCGGAGCAGCGAGTTACTTTCGCCGTCTTCCTTTTCCCAGCCGACGCAACCACCGTCTTCTGCTTTATTTTCTCACAAATCCAGTTTAGGCTCCAACCCGCACGCGGACCTCATGGGCCCCGAGCACCTAAGGCTCCACGAACTGCAGCAGCGGTACTCCAGTGCTGCCACCTTTCCTTCCAGCGCAGCAGCCATGTCCAGCAACGTGGCCACAGCAGCGGCCGCGGCAGCCATGATGAATCACCACCAATCTATCTTGAGTCAGAGTTTGGTTTACATGTCGCCTTATTTACCCAACTTGAGTAACTTGCAACAACAATCCTCCTCGGCTCATCATCAACGACTCCAATCCCTGAGCAGCTTAGCGGACGAGCGCCGTAAACGCAATCGGACTTTCATTGATCCCGTAACGGAAGTGCCTCTATTAGAGCAATGGTTTGCCGTCAATACGCACCCTTCACACTCGCTGGTGCTGCGGTACACCGACGAGCTCAACCGGCAACCTTACCGTCAAAAGTTTCCCAAGCTCGAGCCCAAGAACGTGCAGTTTTGGTTCAAAAACCGTCGAGCTAAATGCAAACGTCTTAAACTCTCCCTCGATAACCCCACCAGCATGGTCTACAAGCGCAGCTTTGACCTTGATGTCACGCAGTGAGCTTGTTTTTTCCCCTTTCCGCTCCCCATCCCCAACCATTGGTGTTCTACTTAAAAAAAGTTCTTAGAACGTTTGCAAAAACCTTCCACCTGTTATTACCAAACTTGCCCGTCATCCCTTGTCTATAAGAAGTGTTATGAGCTTTTAAGGATATTTCTTAAATTTGTTATATAATAATGGGAGGTTATTCGTTTGTTTGCGCCCCATCCCAGTGGACTAAGTGCTCACGGGGGAAAAATGACCTGTATTCTGCAATCTCTAGTCTTCGGTGTTCCATACCAACCCCCTTATTGGCTGTGAACAATAAAAAGACATTTGGATGAATGGTTGCAAAGTGTCCGATATTTTTTTCGGGGTCGTGTTTATGAGAGTGAGGGACGAAAAGTAAAGGATAATGTCAACCGAAAAGGCTATTAACTCTACTGCATCTTGGAAGGACGGATTTTGATACCGACATTCCCACAGCACAGAGGAAGAATAGACGTTCCCCTTGCTTCTTGTGCGCTCTTTAATCCGCTGATTTATCTTCAGCCGGCATCGGGCTGGCGTAAGCTTATCTAGGACAGGAGGAAGCTAAAATATGGCCGGCTTTGCAGAATCTTATTACGATAGCTGATTTAGAGGAGGAGTTACGAGCATCCCTGCCGCCCTTAATCCCAACGCTTTTATAACACACTCCCATATAAAAGTCTTTCCTTTACTTTAACGTCCCTCGAGGTCTTGGGACGAAGATGAGCAACGACGCCGAACGAGCTCTACGTATATAGCTTAAGTAAAACACAGCAAGTAAAGACGGCTTTCGAGGTTCTTTACCCGTCAGCTTTTCATCGGATACATTTTTGACCACTCAACTTACTGCAAATTCTGTCCGTAAATCAAAGCCGGAAAATCCAGCTTAGGTTGGTGAATTGGACTTAACCTTCATTCATCTGAACCGGGCATGACTCGCACACGGGTTCCAATACATTCCATTTTATCAGAACATTAAACGGCCTAGATATGTTGAAAAAGGACAACATTAAATTTTAACTTCGAGTTTGATAAAATTCGATATTTTTAAACAAAACTTGGAAAATTGCTGGAAATTCGACTTTAAACATTTGTTCGAGAAGTTTTCTTAACTTCGACACGATAACAACGTTATGTCGGAGAAACACGAATTCCAACTGAGCTTATCTCGTTCTACTTGTGTTATGTTCTCGCTTGGTCACTAATAGGAACGAAGTCGTAAAACTGGCTAAAAATCTATTTGGCGTATTTGGTGCTGACTTTACCTTAAAAGTTCAGTAAAATTACATAGTGTAACCATTTATTCTCGTTTATTTTTGCGCAGAATAGAATCTCGTTATAACGAATACTTTAGGGAAAAAACTATTATATCCGAAATTCGTTATAAAAGCGAGTTTTCCATATAATATCATAACTTGGGACATTAAAACCACCTACTATAACCAACAGTTCGTTATATACTGTATTCTATTTTTTTAAAAATAAACTGACTGACTTGAGTCAAGAAAGCAGCACACGTACACAAGTAAACTTTCAATGCCTCGTGACCTGTGCATTACCGATGTCCAACTTGCTTTAGTGTTACTTTCGCTAATAGTAATTGCGGTTGTAATATTGATCAAAATGACTACTTTGCCAGCATTGTAATGGCTGTGGAAATGTACGAATTCAATATTTCATCGCAACAGGCGCAACCCAGCTACAAAAACTATATAAAAAAATTAAAGTTAAAGTTGTAAGTCCAGTACTGTTGAGCTTCTGACTGAGATCTGTTTGTCCTGACAGCACGTACCGTTCGACCATTCAAGCTTCTTTGTATTCTTCTATTACAAGCTGTATACTAAGAAGCGGACAAAGTTTCAATGACTTTCATTTGAAAGTTTCAGTGACAAAACCGCAAAAAGCGAGGCAGGCCGAAAATAGTTTCTTAAATAATTTTTTTTTTTAAATTTCTTAAATAAATAGTATCGAAATTTCCGAGTAAAAAATGTGAGCTTTATAGGCTTGGTTATTAGGAGTTTAAAAAAAATAATAATAATAAAAAAATTCAAATATGAATTTGACACTGAACTGACTTATGTTTCCTTTGAATTCTCCAAAGTCTGTGTACCACGCATCCCTTTTCCCCCCAAATAGTGAAGATGACACTTGAGCAACGGGGATTACGCTCTTGTACACGGTGGTTGGCTCCCAAATTGCCAACCCGAAAGTTCCTCAACGTCATACAAATGATCTTTTACCACGGCTATTCCGCAGGCTGGGAACAGCATGTGTAGGCATAAGTTAAAACTTTCTATTGATCCTGATCCCCTCCCTTGTCTCCCATTAACTGCACAAGCTTACCCAAGTCAACCTCTTGCATATATGACATACGACAGTCATTACCAATTTATACTACCTCCCTTTCTCCCTCACTCTAAATATGCCGACACTACTTTTCCTTAGGGCAACTCCAAACGGGGTTCATACCCTGCTAAGGACAAAACTCCGTAATGGCTACTAAATGCTACTAGATGTCCCATTCAAGGGATAGTCCAACTTTTGATACGCAAGGCCAAATCACTACGTGAAAATAAAAGCCAAGAGCCTTGTCCCGACCGCAAGCAACATTCAAACATGTCTAACTTTGTTAACAGCCGACAGTCCAGTGAATTTTCCCCTCCATTTCCTTCCTGTGATTAAAAGAGTGTCAATCTTTGCGTTATTCCGCTTTAGGTTAGACAAGAATACGAAAAACGCTAGCTTAGCGTAATAACTAACTAAAGCTAGCTAGCTTAAAACCCAAAAATAAAAAAAAGAAATGAAAAAGAAATAAAATATAGAAAAAGAAAAGACATTTTTTCATTCTTATTAGCTTCTATCGCGGATACGCAGACTCTACATAGTCATGTTCAACCTCGTTCGGGCTTTGCTCGCATAAACTGCAAGACTGTAAGCCTTTTCTTAAGAACGAACGGTTGCGAGGTGAACTGGCGCCTTGTAAACGTGTTGCAGAGGCGATTTTCTTGCAAATTAGCCCCCGTTTCTCTTCTACGCTGTAAGACAGTCGGCAAAGAAAACACGCGAGGAACGCGGCAACAAGTTCGGGAAGACCTCTTGCATGGTTGTCAAAACATATCTGGAAATGCTGGTTTTGTTCTCGGCTACATCGACAACTTTTCAGCCGATTAAAAGCTTTTCACGAGTGCAGTGATGCCAGGCCCATGTGCATGTAATCTATCCGTCTCACCTGTTGCACTTCTCACCGGCGCTGGGTGCTGGGTCCCTTTCACCACTCCGCTCGATGCCTAATCCGTTCAAACAAGCAGCAGACTATTCCGCTACACATACCACGCTGCAAAACCAAGCACCGATGCATGTCTTTTCTTTACCTCTGCTATTTGGGGGGCGAGAGACTCGTTTCCCAGAGATTCCAGACGTTTGGCGGATACTTGTGTTAAGTATTTCACACAACTCCCCTATCCTACAATACGCCGACATATAACTATAAAGCTTCCATGTGCGTTCACCCCTGCACAAACAGTCTGCTTCGTTGCTTTTTCCACTATTTAACACTCGAATTAAAAGACGTTTTCCTACCACCGCCAAGCTGATTTGGGCACCAAGTTTACTCGCAGCCTTTGCTACTGCGAAAATGCGACAAGGGGGCTCAAAGAGAGCACCTCCACGTTGTAGCGAATGGGTAAAGCACAAAACCTTTTCTATAGATGCTTGGGCATTGGGCGCAAAATTGAGATGTGCTTTCGTCTTTTATATCGCAATACGCGGCAACTTCGCGTGATCAAAACGTTCAAAGAAAACTGGGAACCGAACAAGATACCCATAAAATGTTCATGTGCCTATTGCTTGCCCTTTAATCTTTTCAAACTTCCAGGGAATGCTTCTGCACATTTATTTTCCTAGCGAAGTGTTGCTTGCTAAATTGCGCTGTAAAAGGGCCTAAAAGGGACAAGTTAGCATTCAATGCAACTTGTGTTTGCTCCCGGAGTTTGATATCAACCCCCCTAAACTTTTTTTTTCTGTGAACTTGTGTAGGCCTCACTAAGAAAAGAGATAACAGAAAAACAGTTTATTTTCCCAAGATTTTCCGCCTGTCAGGCAATAATCTTCGTTTGATAACAACCACAGAGCAGAAACTCTTTTCACGCGGGATACTTATATGCAAGATAATTAGCTTTAAGCGGATTTCTTTTTCTTCGTCTTGAAATGCATGCAGCAGCCGTGCGATACATTTATACCCTTCGGGAAAAAAATTGTCAAAGAGATTATTGCTCAGACAAGTCTCTCGGGTTCTTTATTTCTAAGCGGCTTTTTTATATCTCGTAACCAAATAAGACGGGGGGGGGGGGGGGAAGAATAGGCTTCAAATCGTGGCACTGCGGCAATTTCCCATCGCACCCCGCATTTCGCATCGCTTCATCGCTTATCGCTCTTTTTGGCATAATTAAAAAATCTACGCACACAAGCTGGAATCGCTACAGAAAATAAAATTAAAAAAAGAAGCATTCAGGGAGAAAAACGTCAACATGACAGATGACGAGTTCGACTTCGTTTTCAAGAACGAACCCATTCTTTTTGACTGGCAGGAAACAGCAACGAACAGTCTCTGAAATACTGGCAACAGGACGACGTATCCGGCGAGTCATATAAAGTCTATTAGACCGTCGAAAATCCAAACGCCTCTATAAATACTGGCCTTTTTGTCCTAGGCACCACTCTTCCCCTCGTGGAGTGCACCGAGCTCCGAAAACCCCCTTCTCTTGAGCTATCAAGACTCTATTGGCATGCACGACAACTTTTCATCCCTTGATCTTCCTAGGAAAATGAAAAATCAGAAGAATCTCTGTCCCAATCCAATTTCCCGCCGATAGTCGGCTCAGGGTAAGCCTCTTTTGGCCAAGCATTTGGCATTTATAGTTTCAGCAACCAAATTACCATAAAGTAACCTTCATCGCTTTCAAAATAAGATGCAAGACCTACACGCTCTCTGACTGCCTTAGAACGAACCCGGCCCGAAAAATGCCTTGATCGCGTCGAGTATTCGGTCATGATTGAACATCTCCCTGGAGGATCAACTTGATACAATCGAAGCCATTGTTACAAATCTTTCTCGGGCTGCACAGCGAACAACGGGGAAGACCTGGGCCACGGTGGGCTCACTGCCGGTTATAATGGTACAAAAACTTTTTGGCATAGGGCAAGGGAATGTTCCGCTTTTTCCCCGAGTCCTTTTCCGACAATGTAGGCGAAGTATTGGAAAGAAAAGGCCAGTTGAGCGGCACAACTTCTGAATTGAACGACACCGGGGAAGCAGTCTTAACTCATTTTCAAGAGTTAACCTGATTTTTGCTAATACACGATGAGGCTGCCAAGCATCCCAGGGCCCAAGCAGACAAATAGTAAAGGCAAGTATTATAGCGAGGAGGGTTCGTGAAAATTAATTGAGCAGCGAGATAGGGCCGAAAGGTTTTCTTCCGCCTGATAAAGGTTTTCCCGATAAAAGCACCTCAAGTTGCACTTACATTTTTCCAAAACTGCAAAAGAGGAATACAACTTATTTAGCAGAGTCAGAAAGAAACTTGGGGAGTTCGGTTCGGGGACCAACAAGTTCACAAAGCATCTTTCAATTTTGCTGTGCTAAATAGCCCTTTTCCCAGCTGCAGACCTAAGGTTAGTCACCGGCAAACGATAGGGCCATTTAGGCAATTATTGCACTGGCGTCCGAGGGATTTGATAGGCAACCTACCATCGGATCATGACCGAGTGTACATTCGAACTGCCGTGTTATTTGTGCCATTTTATAAGTTCTGTTAAGTATAATTTTTACTAGCTGTCAGGATTTGCGTTATTGACATACCAAATTCGTTCAAAAGATGCATTGCTGTAAAAGTATATTATTTTATTAAATAAGTTTTAAACTAAGAAGCATATTTGCTAAAAATATGCGTATACAGTATTAGACGGTTGGACATTTGGATTTCGACGTATTAGACGTAAGTTTTTGTGACGTGAAGATAAGGAAAGAATGTTTATAAGGCAACATAAAACACGCAATGAAAACGTATTAAGTGCGTAAGTACAACCGACGAAAAAACGTCTATTACACATGTCTATTGTTTCGCTATAGCCCGTTGTAACACGTTAAATAAACGTATATTATGTTTCTATGTATGCATACAAGGAAGCAAATAAGATCTATAGTTCACTCATTGTCAAAAAATTTAACAAATTATTTTTTTCACACTTTTTTGTAACAAAGACAAATTTTAGACGTACATGAACGATTGTCTTCAGAGAGGACGACAGATCGTTTAATAGACGTACAATGCGTAATCCATTCCAAAGATGGATTAAGTTTATATTTAAATCAATATAATACGTTTCCAAAACGTAAGTGTGCTTTTTGAGTAGTACAAATTCGTAATAGACAATAATGACTTAAATGGCTTTTGTTTCGCAGGGAGATCGTTCTCGTTGGCCGGGGATTTTCGTAATTGTTCGTTATAGCGGGACTTTACTGCATCTCCGAAATGAAGACTTGTGAAGGATCGAAAGCAAACAAAAAACTGCAACAATTAGTAGTAACTTCGTCTTACCAAAACGTAGTAGACTCTCAAGGGATACAGCTCAAGAGACTTTCAGCACGATTTTACTCCAGTTCAAACCCTTCATTATAAATTTGATTTATGGCTTACAAGACTACACTTTAAAAACGGATATGCAGTAGACCGAGGGTTTTCTTTGAAATGGTTGCTACATAGGAAAATCACATGGGTGTGTAATGCTAACCCTCGAGATTAGCATCGACGGTCCAAAGACTATCGAGTGCCAGATTGCCATGACTGTTTTGGAACGAAATTACGTTTAACGTAAAAGGAAACGTTGATGTGGTAGAGAACTTTTGGGTACGAAATTCCTCACAGCAGAGAGCTGTAAATCCCGGTTGTATTTTTAGTTTGTAACCTAAACATACATTTGTCATTGAAATAGGGATAGCTACTTTAAGGATTGTTTGCCAATGAAGGTATTTTTTGGAGTTTGTAAGACCAAGTCAAGCCTTCCGGAATGCGTTTTTTGTCCAATTAGTCCGAATACAATACGCTTACAGCACAATGGATATCTTGTTCCTCCGAACGAACGACGAAGCTGCGTTTGCACGACTTGGATGGTAATTACTTAATAACTGAAGCTTCTTGGAAAATATTTTACGAGAAATATGGTGTTTCGAATTTTGTCTTGATAACAAAATATAAAACTTGTCTTACCTGAAGGATGGAAGTAAGCAACGACACTGGCTTAAGTGGTTTTGAACGAATTCACAAATATTATCGTTTCTCAAAGCACCATTTACGGACGGAGTACTTGTGGACGCGAATTAATGTAGTCATTATTTTCACAAATGACACTTGCACCAAGGAAATGGTACAAAACCAACTTGTTACACCCAACTTACGATACCATCACTTTCGCTCGATATTCGCATATCGCGTTTTTGTTCCATCTTTGCAATCCCGAATCGGTGTAATCTAATCGCCGACAAGTAATCTTAGTAATATATGATTAGATTTTGGAATTAAAATATTAGAATCAACTTGATTTTCAGTACAGGAAGTAAACAAAGTGTCCGTCCGATCATATTTTCACATTGAAATTCTTCAAAGATTTGAATCCGTTTTTGTTTAATCCAGCACTAGAGACATCTAGTGGTGAGAAGTTTATGCAGTATTCATTAGGTTTATGACGTAATCAAGACTGGGAATGACAATTTTCAGTGTCTAAAGCTAGCAAGGAAACAAAATTCAAATGCTCGTTGACTTGAAGGCTCCACAATGAAAGAACTTCTTGCAAGTTGGAAGTGAAGTATTCATTCTGTTCGTACTGCGATTCAGAATGTCTAAAATCCTCCATCTTTTATTGCGACGGTTTAGCGTAAAATCCGCGATCTTGACACCACCGTTCGTTGAAGAGTTGCATAATTTACAGTAGTCCTAATAATGTAGGAAGGGCAATGAGAACTGCAAAAATGGTAAAAGACGCAAACAGTAGCACGTAACACCAGTAACGCAATAGGGATATGTAGTGACGCAGGAACACGACAATTTAGAATCGAGCCTTCAGTTATTCCATTTGTCAAATAATCGTTTCGCTATTCTAAACAGTACACAGACAATTGGTATGTAAGCCGGTGCGTGTAATATTGGAACAATACCTCTTCATTGTGCAGGAAATGGACGCTTGCACCTACTCAAATGCTTCGTATTTTTCATGCTGTAAGAGAAACTTGTCATTCTCATTTAAATTGTATCGGTTTAAGTCTATGCTGTTCCAGATGTTTTAGGATGCGCAAAGGAAATATTCTCCCCGTATCAATTAAACTAATTGCGGTTAAAAAAATCGTCTAACTGGAGCTTATGAGATGGAAAGAGCTTTGATCGGCCTAAAATGACAAGTCTTGTGGCTAAAATAAAACAATATTTTTTGCACCAGTAGGTACACTAATAAGAAAGATAAGTGAAATCAAGAAAGTTGCCGTAACATAATTGGAGTTCCAAGAATGTAAGAACTGTACAAAAGGACTCCGGTTTTGTCAGCCGGTCGGGGCCTGCAGGTAGTTGACAAGTGGGGTAGTTTACGAAATCGATTACCCATGTTTATGTGTTAGGAATATTCTACAATATTTCTATGTGGGAAACAATCGAAAAATGAATCACACTTCTGCAGTTTAATTGTTATTACGTGACTATACGAAAGAGTCTATAATACTCATGAGTAGTCCCAGGCTTCAGAACAAAATAATATCTCATTGTTAACGAAGAAAAGTCTTTCCGAGTTGGTTGGCGCAACCGGGAGTTTTGCATAATCGGGGTTAACAAAATCGGAGTTGTGCTGTAACGCGTTCAACTACCTTCCACGGCTAGTTAATTTGCGATGTGTAACTTCCAGCACTGAAAAGCTTTGATATTGAGACCGCTTATGTAGTGGTCTGGTATGTAATGGTCTGTATCACTGATCGTAGATTCGTGATACAGACCATTGCATCGCACATATCGTAATTCCCGTACGCCCACCTATTATATTTGCGCAACGTAGGCGACTATTACTCATGCGACCGCGATCTGTGTAATTCTTATTACACAACAATTAACTAGGCCTTTTATGATTACAGTTCAATTATGTGTGCTCGATGCAACCCCCAAATATTGGAGGAACCACCTTTGTACAATGGTCAAACTCGTAAAAAATAATTTCTTTTCATTTTTGCCAACATTTTTTAATTTAGTGATGTTGCATAATACGAACTTGAATAGATTGTATTCTCCATTTTTTTTTATATTTGTCATAGTGAACATAGACATCTAGCTGGTGTCCAAATAAATTGCATATGGAAAACACCTCCCGAACCAAAATTATGGGTACAGCCATAATTATGTCAGGGCGTCACCTTGCACGTTTCTTTGTTTCAAGCGATTTTATGGCATACCGCATAGTTTTCGTGTGAGTTATGCCAAACCAAGAAATCAAGATGTTCGTGAACGATTATTTGAACGACTATTCGATTATTCTGTGAACTTAATTTTTTTTTTATTTTGGGGTTTTCGATAAGTTTTATTGAGGAAATCCTACATTGCCATATGGTACCGAAGGGGACGGACAAAAAAAGCTCTCTGGAACAAAAAAGTGAAAATATTTGCGCCAGGCACCCTATAGAAGTATGTCCCTTCGAATAGGAGACCGATAATTGCAATACTCTCTAAGAAATAGTACAATGTCCGTTGTTCATTAAATGCCATGGAAAGGTACATACATGCTGATTACAACGGGCCCTTCTGCTTGTCATAAGGTAAATCAAGACGAACTGAAGATAGCTCTCTTCAAACAGATAATATGCTTCAACACTATGAACCTACACAAAGCTGGAAAGTTTCTCTGTTTGTCAGTACAATACAAACGATACAATTTTGATTGCCAGGCGATGAAAGGCACTCCTTACTCAATACTGCCGCACTGCAGGGCAAGTGCTTTTCCAATTGCATATCGCACAGGTTCAACATTCGACATTTATTCATACATTAGCCGACCAAACCTAAACTCTTGCTTCACTAACACTAGAATCCCACTACAAGTTTTAAGTTCCTTGGTCCCTTTGTCGTTTTTTCTTTACAAACTTCCACAGGGCTTCCACACCTTGTCCGAAAATGTTCTCTAAAACCTACATCTCAGGTGTATGTGCCGGTTTCAAGAGAACTCGGAACATATCACCATCATCACCTAGAAAAGAAGACAAACCATGAGTTATATGGACAAATCTCAGATCAAATCTCGTTACTTTGGATAACTTCTAAGGTCCAAATAGATTCATCTTTCAAGTTATGTACCACTTCGTCGGTGACAATAACATGAATCCCAGAGGGACCTTGGGTATAAAGCGCTATAGAAGTATCACTGCTATTCCCGCCCTGTACCAATGCGGAAATCTTCGATATCAGTTCCATTGAAGTCAACGATTCTAAGTATATGGCATGAAAGGCGGAGGGTTGACTGTCCACGTAACTCAAGTACAGAGTCAAGCGCGGTGTTAAAGCCCTGGATGTAAAATATATGCGTGAGCATTCATTTAACTCATCCTAAATTAGTTAAAGAGGATTAAAAACGAATGTTACGTACACCTCAAAAATCAAAAATACGAAAAAAAAGACGAGCTATGCTCGAATGTAACCGGTGTACTGCACGTTATACGAGATTTTACCGTATTAAGAAAATAAGGGTTACTTGGCATGGAGAGCATTGAAAAGCCGGATGCCGTCCGCTAAACCGCAGATCTGGATGAGATCGTCCCTGGAAAGACGAAGAATGTCCGGGCCGGCGAAATGTGCAAAGGTGCGTGTAAGGGATTGGAATCTATTGCTCTGAAGCCACTGAGCAGTTTGTTGCGCAGTTGCGTCAACAGGCAAAGGTTGCATGTAAAACTGGTACAGAGAAGGGTTCCCACTAAACAAAGAATTCTACGAAAAAAAAAGGGTAGCGTTAATACACGAGACTTTAAACAAACATAAATTCGTGCTTACTGGGCTGTCATGGCCGTCGGTGTCAATGACTGTTGGGCTACTTTCATGGCAAGTCTCATTCCTAACGAAAATTCTTTGTAGCTTTTTCAAAGCGCGTATTTTTTTTAAAGATTTTTAACACTTACAAAAACTCGCCACTGTAATGCCTAGATGCCGAGGAGGAATTGGTTGTCACGGCGGTGCTAACACTGGTTACTGGGGTCGGAATAGACGTTGTAGCTGGGGGAGCACTCACTGTAGTGTAGACCGAGTCCAAGGGAACCTAAACGCGGAATTTTTAATTCCAATGCTCTCTTGTATTGATAGAAAAGAGTACCTCAGACAGTACGGTGCAAACACAAGATGGCTGATACTTCTCTTGTTCGGAGAGCGGTCTCTTCATGAGCTTCTCTTTGTCCTGTTTGTGCTTTCGATCAGCTCCTTTTAACTAAAACGAGAAAAGTGGAAAGCAAGTTCAAATAAAACTGAGTGATTTTTTCCTTTAAAAAGTTAAAAAAACGAAAAATTAAACACATTTATATAGCACAAGAGGAAAACGAGTCCAGCTCGAACCTTAACCCTTATTAAAAATAGCAAAAATAGTGAAATAGTCTACAAATAATCCAACAAAAATTTTATTTTAAAAAATTACAAACACTACGATGTAACAATAACGAAATTTAAATACAATGTAGCCGTACAATAAACTGCCAATGACCGTTTATGAATATATATTAATAAAAAATGTAAGTTTTGTTAAATTTCATGTTTCTGCAAGTACCTATAATTGTTTAATTTTCTATTATACGTGTTTAACTACTTTTAATTTATTTTTAAACAAATAAATCAAATGTAATGACCGAACAGCTGTGTACTGTTCGTTACAAGATTTACTCTAACAATTGCGTACCTTAAATACTTTAATCTGGCAAGCGGCTACGTGTAGACGCTTAGGTGTGCTGCAGTCTTCGCCATGGGCGTAGGTCTCGACTTGCAACCGGAATGGAACCCCTTTCTCTCCTCCATGCTTCTTGGGAGTGAATTCGGTGCCAATGCAATTGATCTGCAAAAAATACGAGTGTTAACCCCCTGACAGCCTGGCCAAGTACTAAATTACGACAAACTGACTTTGACATAGACGCCAACTTCTTTGGTCGGGTCCCAGACAAACTCAACCACGTTGAGAAGCTGGAGATCTTGCACGACGTCGTAAATCCCGTACGACAGCGGTATGTCTACTTCCACAATTCGATCTCCCGGCCGAGTCTGTCTCCATGCTGCAATCTGCTCTCTTTCCATGTACTGTAATCTTCTTTCATGGAAACACAATCTTACCACACTCTATTGAAACGCAAATAAAAAACTTTATTCCCGATTTTTTTTTACTGATTTTATATATA